>LZPO01035874.1:7484-22103 GCA_001675575.1 Neotoma lepida | reverse complement strand
TCTTAAGATGTGTAGTGTGTGTGAATCAGACATCTTATTTCCTCCCAATCCCTCTCCTTACCAAGTACAAAAGACTCAGATGTAAAATGCATATTAAGTACAGTGACCTTTTCTCACTCACCGTAAACAATCTTTCAAGAACCAATTAATATATTCTGCATAAGAAACCAGGAAATTAATCTCCAAGCTNGATGTAGAAGACTAATGTCTGTCAGTCCATGACACCAGTGTTTGTTAAATCAGCTCTTCATCAGGACACCACAATGTCCAGACAAATGGAACATATTCCCCCAGCAGCAGAGATTTTAAAAAGTGTTGAAGATGGGATGCTTCCTTCATCTGTGCTCCTAACACTACTGTACGGCTGCACAGAAATATTTCCATGTTGAAATTGACCCTAATTTTTTTTAACAGAGTTCTGATCTTTGATAGCAGAACAAAAGCCTGGAATTGCTTCCGTGCTCATTTAATTATGTGAGTGTTTTATCATGTCAAATGGAGCTTAGACTAGAGATGGAATCCTTCACTCTACAAAAGGCGATGGTCATGCTTTGAGGCAAATGTGTGATACTTTCACCTGTGTCTTTCAGTGATGGAGTCAGAGGATGATGTTTTGGGAAATAGCAAAGTAAAAATGCATTTNAAAGTCAAAGAAAAACACCTCAGTGTGTTTTTTAAAGTATTCATTTTATTGCTACCGAATAGAAACTAGGGTAAATTTGGGGTTTCCATATTCTCAAATTTCTTCAAAATTATGACTCTCTATATGATTATTTTTAAATTTATTTATGATTGTGTGTGTGTCTATGTTAGTGAATGCCACAAATGTGCAGGTACTCACGGAGGCCAGAAAAGGGCATCAGATCCCCTGGAGCTGGAGTTACAGGAGGTTGTAAAGAACCTCTACTTGGATGCCTGGACTCAAGTCCTCTGTAAAGGCAGCAGGTGTTCTTAACTGCCCACTTCCATGTAATTGTTAAAAATATGAATTCTCAAATAATAAGAGTAAAAATAACAATAGCATGTGGGACAGAAAACTTTCTTTCACCATATTCTCTTTGCTTCTTATTATCAGTATGAAATTAATGTTTTTTTTCTACAGAATGGGGCTGTTTGCATTGTTCCAGTTTTTTTTTTAATAAAAAATGACATATGTTTAATACTAGTGTTTATGTTAAACTCCTGGTTCTATGTTTGGCATGTCTGACCAAAACCAAAAGGTTGCATCATGATTACCGTTTTTTTGTTGTTGTTGTTGTTGTTTTGTTTTGTTTTTTTATGTTCTGCTCTATACCAATACTAATCTATATGTAATTAATTTACAAACTGCCTTATAATTGTATATTTCCACACATTTGCTGCAGTATTTTTACAGTAAGAACTAAGCCTTCCCATGGAGTCTACTGGAGTGGCAAACAATATTTTCAGTAACAGGTGTTGTCAAATCGGAACTTGAAATTGAACATTTTGCCCACTCAGACTTCTGACCAGTGCTCTGTGTCCCATCAATACCAAACAGAACCAAACCTGAGTATGTCTATGTTGTATGAACTCAGAGAGAATGCTATACAGGGTGTCTTTCCAAGGGCATGTGTGGTTTTGAAAATACAAGCCCAAGTCATTTTAAATGAACCACTAAAGGAGTAAAGGTGATATCTTAATAACATATTTCTAAAACACTGATTTCTTCCATTGAATTTCCAAGAATGTTTATATGTCATTTTATGTCAACCTCATTTAAAAGTAATTCACAGTTCAGTTGTTATCAAGCCAAACAGCTTTGGGTCCATTAATAAACTAAAGGTGAATACTATCTAAATATTAAAAGACTTGAAATCACTTGCTTGGTTTTCAAATGCAAGCAAATTGATTCTAATCTAGCCAAACTTGAGTATAGTAAAACTTGGACAAACACAGGCATAAAACTTCCTTAATTACTAATGAGATTATCAAAGTACTTTGTAAAGGGCTCAGATTTGGTATTTCAGTGAGTTCCCAGTTGTATGGGATTATCAGTTGACCAAGGGAAACTTCATTGTCTGAAGGAATTCATAGGAAGTTCACACAGAGCTTCAGAATGTATGTATACAGAATGCACAGAGATTGATTTGAAGTGTGCCATGCAAATTCCATCACTTGCATGAGGTGGNTTTGGACTTGAGAATGTTCACCATATCTAGGAGCCATCACTTGGAGTTCCTGAGAGCAGATATAATGTTGGCAGCGAAACCCAGCATAGCTTTCTGCTGCTCATCGGAGAAGCATCCTATTAGGAAGACTGAGTAAAAGATTGTCATTCTAACCTAGGAGAATTTTCATTCCCTGGCTCCANAGAATCCCACTGTATTCATTTCTAATTATTTGAAGAGTTGGTAAATTATCCAGTAAACAAATCTGTTATGTATATATAAAATCGTGTTTTCCTATTCCTAAATTTGATTTCTTATTACTCTGAGTATTCTTCCAGGTAGGGGAAAATAATCTTAGGCAATCCAGACTAATTTAGACCNTGAATTTCTGTATAACTCAAGGGATTATTTTCCTTCTTTTCATTTTGTGGTTTGATTTTGAGTCTTGGAGGTGGCAGGGACCAACTATTCCTTCTTTTCCATTTGGTTGTGTCCACTGACATTTCCGCATCTTAGCACTGTCACACAGATGACTGCATGTGTGCATAAGTCTCTTTGCCTTTCTGCAGAAGGCCTGCACATAACTACAGATCTTCCAATCAGCATGGCCCTTGCTCCCTTTATTATTAGAGGAACACAGGGTAACATACCATANCCTCTTCCATAGGACAGTGGATAAGTCCTGTGGCATGGGAGAGGTCCTGGGAGACATGCTGCTGCCAGCAGGCTCTGCTTGAGATAGAGGTTTTCAAACCTATGTGATCCTTGTATAGAGTACATGGGAGTCAGGCTAGCCCATACATCCACAATTAGATTATTATAATGGACATAAATTAGGACTAGTATATCAAAATGGTTAGAAGCTTTGGTTGGGTTTCTTTCTTTGCACTATCAAACCGTGCTGTCGGTTGAAAGAAGGAGGGCGTCTGATTCTGAGCTCCTGCCATGTGCTTTATAAAAACATTTAGAATGGTAATTCTAATTAACTTCTGAATTTTTTCTCGGTGACTTTGACTATTTGAGTCTACAAAGGGCCTGGGGCTGAAACTGAGAGAGTGTTCTGTATTTATCCGAATGATTTGAATTTGGAGAAACCACCTTATATGAACACATGCCTATATAATTGCAAATGGTTCCANGTGGCTTTTACCTTGTTTCCTGCGCATGTTTTCTCTCTAAAACCCCTCCCTCCTGGCTGCACTCCTGTAAAGGTTCTGCTTACTTGAAGATCTCCAGAGCTGTGAGTTGAAGAGGCATTTCCAACAGCACATTCCCTTCCCCAAGAACTCTTTCCTCCTCATGGAATAACGTNTCCTCTGTTCCTTCCAGTCCATCCAAGTTCTGGGGCTCACCCCAGGTGCTAGAATCCCTTGAATCCTCACCCAAAGAATGAATATTTATATAGTTAAAAATACAAAAACAAAGAAACAAATGACCAGAAACAGGGGTTTTAATCCTTCCGTAGACAGTGTACACAGTCATTTCCGTTTTCCTTGCCTCGGGTCAGCCTGTGGCTTTTATAACTGTCCATGTTTTGATTTTATTCAGAAGTTTATTGGCTAATATTTTCAGCTCCCTGTGTATAGAAGTTAGGCCTCAATTTCCTCTAGTGCTTGTTACTCAATAACTATTTGCTAAATCAAATAAAATGGCAACTGAGAAACAAGGAGATTTTCAATCAGTCGATGAGATCCAACTAGGAAAGGCCTGGTGGTGTTTATTTGACTGGTCAAAGGGGATGTGGGCGATGGCATAAGCATTTGGACACCTTTTCTCTTCTCCTTATGTTTCTTAAAGATTATGTTTTTCTACCTTTATATCTTCAGATTATTAAAAGTTTTAAAACTGTGTACAATTGGGAGAATAGTTTGTAGAAGAAAAGTTCATTGCAAAGGAAAGGGCTAAATATTAATCACTACTTCTTATTGCATTGGACAAGTTCTTAAATAACTGTAGAAAACCACGCCAGCTGACTGCAAACCCATATCTTTAATGCAGAGATAAATATTATTCAGCACTTTAACAAAAATCTAAGTTTTTTCAATATACCAAAACGTGTCATATTTTTGGTAAAGATTATGTCAAAGATGACAGCCACCAGCTTACCTTTATCCTCCTTAGCCCATCCCAGCTGCTACCATTTATGTGGTCTTTGTGCGTACCTGAAATAGTAAGAAAGAATAGAGAACGAAAGCATAACTGAGCAGCATTTATAAAAGGCAAATGTTTACAATTTCATTGATGACAGACACACATGTCATAAAACTATTAGCATGCAACTCCAGCTGCAAAAACTAAACAGCAAAATGCCTCAGCTGATAAGCAGCGAAAAAAGTAAACCAATCACATTGACAAAAAGCCACCGTAAACAAAAAAAACTATGTTTAAAAGAGTAACAGTTTTGGCATCCATCCCTACTATCAAGTCTTTCGCTTTCTTTTTCTCCATCAAAATTTAGCTTACGTTTGATGTTAGCAAGAGTTGCATTACTGTTATTGCTAATTTTAGTTCTGTTTATTACCTTGAGGGTTATATATTGTAAAATAATTTTGGTGCCTCTAGTTAATGTTGATTAGTTGTTTTAATAGCCTATAGACCTATTTGTTATATTTTTGTAGGTTTACTTTTTTAACTATCAGGAACTTAATAACTGAGAAGATTTAACATTACTGTTGCATAGGCAAACTTACAGTTACTATTAGTGTTACCTGTTTAACGTTTAGTCATCCTGTGAGTCCTGCGACATATTTCCTTAATAATCATCAGCCATCAAGTCTGATAGTCTCAAAAGAAATATCAGCCCTCTAAACTGCCTTCAAGGGCGGTGATATTTAGCACTGAAAATTACAAATAAAGTTTTTGAGGTTGAATAGCAACAACTAGCCATTGACACTGATGATTTGTTTGTCAAACAAACTGTTAGAAACTACGCAAATGAAGTCCACGCACTCCTTTGAGTGAAAACAATAAAGTGAATCTACGCAATGCTTACATGTTGGATGGGATATTTAATGTGCGGGGAAACTCAAAGGTTGAAGAACTAGGCATTTAGACAGTGGTAAGTGGTAATCTTACCTCTTTATACTCCATTACTCTTTCTCACGAGAGACAGGCTAGTGCAAACAAGTCAATCAGAATTTGTGTTTAGCAAGATAAAGCTTAGAGGATAGTTTAAAATCCATTTATTATTCTAAATCCATTTCTTCCATTACATGTTATACATTAGTGTTTACTAACCATGATTCATGTAACAGTTTAGTTTGTTAACTTTTAAATTATTTAACAACCATAAGTTATTAATACATTTTAAGTATTACACAGATATCTTAAAACAGACTTGGGTTCATTTTTGTAATTTTTAAATAGAAAACATTTTAGGCATCTCTTGAAGAAGAAATAAAGCAGCCATTTAAAGTTAGAAAACAAGTAATTCCAAATTTAGTTTTTACAAAAGCCTTCAGCTTTATTGACAAATTATGGCAAACATATTTGACAAATTGTGGTGCCTATTTAGAGAAGCTTACACATGGAACTTTATGTGTGTTTTTTCTTTTTCTTTTTTTTTAACAAATACAGGTTAAAACACTGAACAAATTCAGTTAGCTACATACATACAGTAGCCGCTTGTTTTCAACCCCATTAAAACAGCATTTAAAAATTAAATTTACAACTTAATATTGAACATCTCCATCTGACTAACAGATATTAAAAGACAGGTTAAAACATCTTATCTACAACTTTATTATCAGCTAGTTCAAAATCATATTACAGTCTTTTATCAACCCTAGACAAAGGTTCTGCTAGTTGGTTGAGACTCAAAATCTGCTAACAGATTCATGCTCTTTCTTACAAAAGAAAAAGGAAATGATACTAAAACAAAAAGGGGTAAGGGTTTTACACACAACAGTTAAAAAAAATAAAAACAACCAAGAGAATATCATCCTACTGAATGATTTATAAACTATGCTTGCCAATGATTTTTTTTCAGTCTGTTTTGTAAAATAATACTAGTTTCAATGTCACGTCAACAGTATTGGGGGGAAATACAAGAAATAAGTGAGGATAATTATGAGCATTTATCCCTAGAATAGAAAAAACAAACAAACAAAAAAAGGACTATTACTTGTCTTGTTGCTGTTTATGTGGAGACCAGAGGCTATGAACTGTCTCTGAGGAGGTCACAGGTGAAGAGGACCTTCAATATCTACCATAGGGGTGTTCCCTGTATCCCCCTCTGGCTGACCTTGATGGTGGTGCCTTCAGGCTGGAACGAGTTGTGGCCCATTCTTCTGGTGCTATGAGTAAGAGAAAGATAGTGACATACACATGACTTCACAATTACAGATGACATCATTCAAGAAACAATGGTTAACTAACACAAGGATAATAAAATAATCTCACAATGAAAGCTAAAAACCTAGTACTGTTTCAGAAGGTGAGACTATACCAAGGGTATATACATGCCCATGATAGCCATTTGAATTAAACCTCCCTGGTATTTTCCAAAGAAGAGAAAGTTTAAGTACTAAGATAAATGAACATTTGTTATGTTTTAGGTTTCAATGCTATAACATTGCAAAAAGGGTATAAATGTAATCTGGTCATTTAATCTTTCAATACAAACTTCTAAGACAAAGTGCATATAGTAAACCAGTAGTTCTTAGCCCCTGATTATCTTGAGAATCAAATAGGACTCAAAGCAAAACAAAACAAATGCCTATTCTCTTTCCCATGGACCAATTACTTGAAACACTCTGTGATGCAGGATCTGTGTTGTATCTTTTCAGTGCCTCTCATTTGGTCCAGAGATGAGATCTATGATTAGCTTCATTTGACAAAGTGAGAGATGAGCAGGGCACAGGACAGAGGAAGCTGAAGTAGGTGAGCAAGAAAGATTTCTCATATCTCCTCTTCCATAAGCCACTCAGAAAATAAAATAACACTTAAGAGACTAAGAAGAGTCCTATGTGCCATGGAACTTTGCCTACCACTCCAGAACAAGAGCAAACATCAAAAGCCAGCCAAGCATTTGAGAGCTGTGGGAAATAGAGACTGTATTGTCTGTTTTCCCTGAAAACGAACTGGTTCTTCCTCCCCTTTGCCTGTGGACAAATTTATTTTGACAACCTGTGTGATTCCAGAAACTAGGATATCTAGGTCCTTCACTTATAATTTACTCCTTCAGAGTCAGACAGTAGACACTGGAGAAGGCAAGTACCAGAAAGAAAGACACACTTGTAAAACCAGACCAGTANAATCAATGAAAATATCAGCTGGAGAAACCCCACTGAGTGCAACTGACTCAGGCTCTCCGNCCTGTGGTGCACCTTGCAATTAGTTTTTAAAAGCTTCTAATTAGGGATAAGAACATTTTAATTTTCAGTATAAGATAACGACCTTCAATTTCATAAAAACAATTAAACATATATCTGAGGCGGGTAAGGCTGAAAGCACTAGGCCACTCCTTAAGCAAACAAAGAACTGTGACATGTGCAGTAGTATCCTGACCCAGAGGAGTCTGAAACTGGACCCCCAAGATGTCAATTGCCAACATAAGACCCAGGGCCAAACTAAGAAACACCAGGGCAGTTGGAAGCAAAGCCCGCCCCAAAGTACACACATAAATACCTCAGCCCTTTGTTTAATGAACGAGATTGCTTGCAAACCTTCCAGAATCTGTGCTGTTGATTCTGCGTCTGACTCCTCCCATCCCCCCCATCAGAGACAGCAGGACCCCAGCTGCAGAGCCAACAACAATATATCAATATTGGAAAAAGACTGCATTTAAGTAGATGTTTCAGAGATGATCGTGGAAACATCATTATGATAAATGATAGTCNAGACTGAAATATTCTGTGTTCACTATTTAAGACTCTGGTGGTTTGAATGAGATGATCCTCATAGTCTCAGGCATTTGAATCCTTGATCAGGGAGTGGTGGTGCTCTATGCAAGGGCTTAGATGTGGCTTTGTTGGAGAAGAGATGCCACTGGAAGTGGCTTCGAGAATTCGAAGACTTTGCACTGCATTATCTTTAAACATTGCATTCCATTTCACACCACACACACACACACACACACACACACAAATGTATTCATCTGTGTGAATGAGCACAATGCTTTTGTCTCCTTGCTCTAAGCTGGGAAAGTGAATAATACCATTAGCTCACAATAACTGAAACTATGAAGTTAGGCAAGCAACAAAAATGAATTCCTATTCAGTAAATGTAAGTGTTAGACTTCCCAAGATTCCTTGCCATTAACAGGTGAAACCAAGGGTTTATGTATCTTGATTAAGACCTTTCTTCCATTTTCTATGTAAACTCAACAATAACAGTGAATCAGGGTTCGGAGAATTATAATGTCTTTTTGTGTCCAGTTTCCTTCCTCAGTGTCCTTCCCACTGTGCCCATGTTTGATGTAGTAGCCGTCATATTTGCCACATTGTGCAATCAGTAGCAGTGCATACATGTGCAGTACTTTGGCTTCTCAAGAGTTCTGGCTCAGTCAATGCTTCCCATTGTCACAACTGACAATGTTTCCAAACTTTTCATTGTCAGTGTTTCATCCCTCATCTATAATATTTGCGATTTATGACGGTTGCATTAAAACAAAAGTGATCCTAAGAACCCCAAGGGCATCCTAACCTGAGTCAACTATGGAACCTTCAGGGGACCAAGAACAGAAACTGGACAGTGAGAGGAAGCATCACAAGGTCCATTATGCTGGAGATTTTGAGAAAGATGAAGGTATAAAATTTAGAAAGCCATTTGGAGTTCAGCTGCTCTGTCAGGATTTTATTTACTAGACACTAGGGTTTCAAAAATATTTTCAAATTTAGTACAAGGTTTAGATTCAAAGTCAATTATTTTTAGTCCAATGATGCTGCTGCAAAGTTACTTAAAAATATCCTCACAGTGAAGCTTTAAACTGTCTGTCTTTTTGTAAATAACAGAGTAAACATGGTGCTCTAAGTATCCAGGGGATTGTTGTATGAGAAACATTGGCTGGACTATATAAAATAAATGAATGACAAATTACTTCTCAGAGAGGGTGCTAAGTACCTTTCTGCCACATTGAAATGGCTAGACTACCACAGGATTTATAAAATATCAAATGAGTTCATATTTATTTATGAATAACAGTATCATCAATCTTTTTCTTTATGATGCATGTCATTATCCTATGTTCTGATTATGAGCACAGTCAAGGACAACTCAGAGAAAAACGTGTGTCAAACTTCAAAGATTATAGAACATTCACAGCCAGTCTTTTATGAATATGTTCAGAAAAGTAGGGAGGAGGGTGCCAGGAACTTTCACCATTTACCTGAACTTAGATTGAAATCTAACATGTAGTCATCTAGACGAGGAGGTTGTTCTGAGCAAATCTACAAATTCACTACGAACTCGGTGGAATTTAACCTATTCCAGGTCATTCTTTCTCTAAAGACTTTCTTACTTTAATTATATTTTATCACCTTGCCTTATTTCTAAAGTGGTCTTTGAGATCTATAAGGAAAAGGACTGTGGACAGTGGCAATCACATAGTAGAAGGGTGTGAATGTAAGGCACATATAAATCAATGGTCCTACTAAACAAGGGGGGAATTTTTAATCCAATTATGCAAAAGAAATCAAGCAGAGGCATTGCTAACAATTTGATTTTTGTGTGTATATATGTGAGATAGTGTTCTTTCTTTTTCAAGTTACTCATTTTATCTTTGTGAGTAACATATTACCTCATAAGTGGAGCTTCCCAGAACACCTGGAGTTCATGTAAATCACATAAGAGTCAGTATCCTTGAGAAACATTTTACTTTGGTTGGAGTGTAAGCCATCCAGGTTACTCTTCCTTTGTGCCAAATGTTACTCAGAAGACTCAAACTTTCCCTATCTCAAATGCTCTGCTCAGCAGGTTCAGGCCCACAAAGCCTCATGCAGGTCATAATCTGTTCTCCTTTCTGCAATGAAACTAGATACTTTGGGGAGCATTCATNGTGGGAAAGAAAAATCTAGACAATTTTTAAAGTTGCAAAGCTGGGCTTTTGTTCTGGGTACTTTAAACATTTAGGTTCTGGGTGTGCATGAAGCACAGGCATGAGGGACCAGTCCAAGAAAGATTGGTGTTATTAAAGTACATAGAAGAGTAAAGTTTTAATATTTGGGCTCCAGGAAGTAGATTTAAGACATCACATTCAGCATACATTAATTTTGAACCAGTTNAAAAAAAATGTCATGGATGTTTTTATCATGATGGCTCAGATAATGTGTTCATGCTTTGGTAATTCTAGATATAGCTTTGCATTTCTGAGACTCACATAGGAATCTCAGGGGGAGAAAAAGGGTTTTAAATTCACAGTAAAAATGGCTGCTCATGCTGTTCATTGATGTCACACTGCAGATCTATTTTCAAAACTCATAAGTAAGGGGTGTAGTTTGGACTTGACATGTCCTCCTGAAAGTCACACTGTTAAAGACTTGTTTGCAAGCTAATGAGCTTCTGGGATTTGATTGGCTCATAAGGGCTTTATCTTCATCATCAGATTAACCCATGAATATAGTCAGAGCTGAATGCACTCTAGGAAATAAGTCAGAGAGGGAACACCCTGGAAAGATAAATCCTTCCGTTGGCCTCTTCCAGTTTTTCTCTCAGCCTCCATTCCGTCTACCATGATCGTCAACAGACTGAAACACTGTNCTCTAGAGCCCAAATGTACCTTTAACTGCTTCTTCTTAGGTTTTCATGTAGATAAATACACTAACCCAGCAGAGAACCCAAACTGATTGCCCTTGTCAAAAGCTGCCTAGGGTATCAGGAATGCAACTCACAAGAGTCACATGGCTATGTGGCTGAGTAAGACTCATCCTGGCTCTGAGCCATTGCAAAGAAAAGCTCCTTTCAACTTACTGGCTGTTTTCAAACTGTTCCTAAAGGATGTGATAAGCTTAGAGGTTTTGCTGGTTTTGTAACTCATTATGATGCCAATTTCTGAGGACCAACTATAGTCTTCTAGTATAGATCATCAGCAAGCTTCACAATTTTCCAATGAGGTAAGGATTACTATCGTCTACCTTTAAACTATGAGGGTTGTATAGATTAGTGGGCTTAGTTGGGAGGAGAAACAGCTTTCTACCTTTGTTGTTTTACTTTGGTATGGTGTGATGTTTTTAAGAAAGGGTCTCACCTTGTAGATCAGATTTGCCTGAAATTTGCTACATAGCTCAAACTTTCTATGCCAGTGACAGAAAAGTCTATTGTGACCTCACTCCTGTACAACAGAGGACCTCAAGATTTTAATTAAGCATCTTCTTATTGTAGAGTTCAGATCTCATCTCAATAAAAAAAGGAGACAAAGAAGCCAGCTGAAGACAAAGTTAGCAATATGGAAGTTAGAAAACAAAACGGTGAATGATAACTCAATGTAATTTAGAAGGTTGTCTCACTTGAATCTAAACTGTACTTTATTGTCAGGATTCATCAAAAGATAAGAAATTCATCCACAGACTTGGAAATAACACTTCCATGTGTTNTTTCTCATACATGAGGACTGTATGAGAAATAACACATGGAAGAATCAAATGGTAATATCAAGTACTAAGCTATAATTCTTTCCCTTTAGTTCAGTGAAGAAGGTGGACATGGTTACATTGCTTCATTGATAAGACACTCAACTTCTAGTTACCGGCTTTCTTCACGTCTCTTTTCTATTATTATACAGTGTTTGGTCTCAGAAAGACACAGCTTGGCAATTAGTGAACAAAGAAAGAAGGAAACAAAAACTAGGCTTTAAGCTCCAGGACCTGCTCTAAAGGACTGCTTCCTTGTTTCTCTGTTGTTTGCTCTGGAGATACATATGCCCCCTTTGCACCCTATTCTTAATCATCCACAGAATAGTACTATCTCATTGTGTACCCCAAACTAGCTCGTGGTGTCCAATGAGCTTCTGAATCATCCTTACCACTTGCCCTTGTCTCAAAAGATTTTTGACATAGCTGATCATGAGTGAAAACCAGTCTTTATTTTTTCTCTAAGCTTACCTGTGTAATTAAATTTCACAATCTCTAACATGGGNAGAAGCAGGTTCCCAGTTTGCCTTAAACTGTTCAATTAAGAGTAGATAGTTCAAACCAAAATTGAAATCTTAAATATACCTAATGTAAAAATTACCAACTAGGCAATGAAGTAGTGAGGCTCTGGTGTGGTGTGGTGTGTGTGTGTGTGTGTGTGTGTGTGTGTGTGTGTGTACTCATTTCTGGGTATGCAACCTATGGAGAACTGAGATCAGCCTTTATGTGTTAGCCTTTGTCTTACAGCTTGTTTGAGATAGGGTTTCTTCAGTAAACTAGGCTGTTAGGCTCTGGAGAATCTCCTGAGGCTGCTTCCCACACTCCTGGAGAAGAGACACTGGGATCATAGGCAACAATATGACTGCTACAGTGTCCAGCTTTCACTTGAGTTCTGAGGATCTCGACTCAGGTTGACAGGCTTATGTGTCAAGCACATTAACTCACTGAGCTATCTCCTCCCACCTCCCACNCTTGTTCAAATTATGCTACCTCTAGGGGAAATGATATCTATGTATTATCAGGACTTACTGTATTAGATGTCATTTAATTGCAATCTCTGAAAAAGTAAGAGGGAAAATTAGTTTATTCTTATTTTACAAAGGAATTTTTAAGATACTTTTTGAACATAATTCCAGTAAGTTGTTTTTCAGTTAAAAAAATAAAGTTGAAAATGCTACATTAAGATGAANTAACTCTGTGNTGTTGTGGAATATTACTTTAACTAGGTAAAGATGTGTTACATTTGTTAATNTTGTGGAATATTACTTTAACTACTTAAAGATGTGCTGCTTTGTCTGCCTAAGGCACCTGATTGGTCTAATAAAAAGCTGAATGGCCAATAGCTAGGCAGGAGAGGGATAGGCAGGGTTGGTTGGCAGAGAGAATAAGTAGGAGGATGAATCTAAGCTCAAGAGAGAAGAGAGAATGAGGGAGAAAGAGAGAGAAAGGTGAGGGGCCAGCCAGACAGACGCAGAAGAAACAGGAAAAATAGGACATACAGAATGGAAGAAAGGTAAAAAGCCCTGAGGTAAAACGTAGATGAAGAGAAACCAGTTAAATTAAATTATAAGAGCTAGTTGGACAAGCATAAGCTAAGAATGGGCATTCATAACTAATAATAAGTTTCTGTGTCATGATTTGGGAGCTGGTTGGCAGCCCAGAGAAAGCCTGCTACACTGTGATATTATTCTCAGGAATACAAAAAAATTTCAATATTAAATTCTAGGACAAATAAATTGTTTGCATGTATTTTATTTTCAATGACTTTTATATTCTTGATAATTTTAGAAAACTCATCTTTTGTGAAATCAATTTCTCAAATGTGTATCTCTATTTACTGTTAAATATAGCAGGCCTTTGTTCTTCAATCCCAGGGCTGGCATGAATGCCAGTTGGCTTCATTTTCTTTAGTTGTTTTCACAGATTAATCAATGCAGGCTTATTTTCGCACTGGGATAATAATCATCTAGCTCCTCAACGAAAAATGAGGATGTTCGTGTTCTGCAATCTACTTGAAGTGCCGCACTCCGGTGCCCTGGATTGAAATACAGCCCCCAATTTCTTTTTGCTTCCATTCATTTCAAGATAGTGTATTAATATTATCCTCCTTGGTTCCACACAGCTGTCACTTAAAATGCCACTAACGAATGGATGCATAATTAGCTCTCTGGTTCATACATTAAATACATTTTAATAAACAGCTCTTTTCTCTGAGAAGATAATATTGCTGTCCATTCATAGCTGTCAATCTTAGAGAGAATGAAGAGGGTGTTTCTCATGTGAAGTCTTGCTTGGGTAAGCTAATGCTTGGCCTGTAATTAAAATACATCTCCATTGAATTATGAGCTATTCAGACATATCCNAAATAATTTTAGTAACTCTGATTTAATTAGAAAATATTTTAGATNTGCAGAAACTGATTTTAAATTCTTACTNATCAAATATTCATTCTCTAAAAATAAATTCATTCTAAAAATGTAATAAATATATTAGTTTAATAAAAATGGATCTGATAACACACTAAATATTAAATGATCTTTATAATCAATACATTTAAATATTTAGTTTTATTTAAATTTAGTATGATAGTGTTGCAAGGAAAGTAATTAATATTTAATGNTACCTACAAATATATAATTTATATTTCTTCAACAATGAAACATGAATCCCAAAGAGACAAAAAATTCTTTTCATCTGATGATACACAAAATAAACTGTATAAAATAGACTAGACTTGGAATCCCAGATACTTGGGAGTTTAACTGGNGAGAAGCACTTGAATACAGAGTTTGAAACTGGCCTGGGCAAGGTAGCAAAATGTTGCATTCTTAAAATTATGGAGTAAATCAATAAATATTGTTACCACATGCATACATGCACACACACACACACACACACACACACACACACACACACACACACAA
>LZPO01035872.1:5313-24811 GCA_001675575.1 Neotoma lepida | reverse complement strand
AAAATGCTTGTTCTCAAGGTCTTGGCACAAGGCTCAGTAGTCAGCCTGTCAGAAACAACCAACCTTTACTAAAGATAAGAGCTTCGGCTGTTTATTTTAAAGAGCAAAATGTTAGAGTGGAAGGCATCCTTAAGCTTCAGATCTACATCCTTTCATTACCGTTAACTTATTTTTATGGAGGCGCTCTCTCTAAGCCTCTGCAACCCCTCCCCCAACTCTTCCTGCCTCCAGCCAATGTCTGGCTTCTATCTTTGAAGTCCTTTGCTTTAATGTGCATATCCTNTCTGGTTAATCTGACTGAACTGTGAGGAAGACACTGCTTACACGATTTGGCATTTTTGTTAGGTGTACTTTAATCAATGTCCTAAGCATATATAATTCTCAATTATGGGCTGTTGATAATTATGGCTCTTTAGATATTAGCTTAATAAAACTCAGTAATTTCTACTAAAAATAGTACCTGTAGTTTTCTTCTTGTAATTGTTCTAGTTGTAACTGTGCGTGAAAATACTTTTTCGCAACCATGGTATTTGGATCATCAAAAGAGCCATCCAACTGGTCAAGCTTTTCATTCATCATCTCATTCTCAGAGACCAGTGAATTCTTCTCATCTTGAAGTGCAGTCACCTGAGAAACAAACATCAGTAGCAAAACCACCTCTGAAGAGCTGGGGGTTCTGTACTCTAAATCTGACTGAGAGATAAACCGGTTTGACTAATAGGTGAATTTTAAGGATTCTTCCAACATTAGAATTCTGAGTATAGGAATTTTAGATCAAACAAGAGAAATCAAATCACTGTTTCTAAATCTAAATCTGAAGAACAGATAGTTTGAGGTCTAAGTTAATTTTCAGATGGAGTCATTTTCTCAGCCTCAATTCTCATTGAGGTTCACAGTAGAAAATAACCAATCACATATTCTGAAGACAAGCATCTGTGGTTAAAGAACCAGTTTAAAAACAAAACAAAACAAAACAAAAANCCAAAACCAGCTGATTGTTTTCAGTTGTACAAGGAAATTGCTCATCTAGTAAAATGGGTGAAATAAATGTGAGTGGGTAATGGTAAAATAGCTCAGGGGGTAAAGGGGCTTGTCATCCAAGTCTGTGGGCCTGAGTTCAATCTCATGGGGAAAGGGCTTGTCATCCAAGTCTGTGGGCCTGAGATCAATCTCATGGGGAAAGGAGAGAACCTAGTTCTGAAAGTTGTCCTCTTCCATTTTCACAACATGCAAACTGAATCCTCGTGTATTAAATANCTGAAATTCTCCAGTTGGTATAATGTGTTTCTCAAAGAAACATTTTCAAAGCAGAGAAAAATACTTATAAAACTCCTGCTTAAGTGTTAAAGAATCATCATTTTTGTGTCTCTTCCATGAAATAAAAACCAACCTTCAGAACATGTTACTCTTCTCTCCTCAGGTTTCTCTGGCCATACCTGCATATCCAGTTCCTGGCACCTTTGCTTCAGCTCTTCCTTCTCTGCAGTGGCTTCCTGAAGCTCTTCTAAAGCCCTTTTAAGCTGAAACAGAAAACATCATTCTCCTAAACCACATTTAGTGAATTAGAACCATAAATTCTTCTATCAACATGTGTTAGTGATATCAGAAATCATGTTTAAAAATCATCTGTTAACTAATGAGCCTTCATATGTTGCCTTGGTGTGACATTTCCATAATCTTAATAATAGTGAAAGATATGGTCCCAAACAAATAAAATTTTATGAAAATTCTTGGTACATATTTTAAAGCTTATTAGAGACTTATTAGAAAGTATGCTTATGTTTAAATAAAATTTCTATCAAAAAATAAATTTGAAATACTCTTTAAGATATCTAATATTACCCCTGGTTGGGGGGTGGGGAGCTAGATGTCTACAAAAGAAATACCTAAAAATGTATTTGGCCTCTCCTTTCACCCTTTCCCTGGACCACCCTGATCAGGTTACAGAAAGGGAGAGGGGAACTTTATCCTATGTAAAAAGTGCTGTCACAGGATCCTGAGTCTTGGATCTTGGATATTTCTTTAATCTCAATAAAAGGAAAGAAATTGTGTGTGTGTGTGTGTGTGTGTGTGTGTGTGTGTTGTGTGTGTATCAGTATTGAAGCCATAATAAAAATTTTAGAGATTTTAAAAAATTATCTACTGTTCAATGGCATAACCATGTAGAATGGGCCACATAACAAGCCAACTGGAATATTTAGTGCCACTGACTCTTGGAACATGATCGCAGAAAACACTAAAGCTGTTACTACTTACATTAGAAAACACATTAGTGTTTTAATATCCAAGTGGGATCTTTCTTATAGCAAATCCCACAGGAGGGATGGCTGCACATGATTTTATGCCTTGTGAAATAACTGGTAAGGGAACCATGTCATTGTTGTCAACTGTCTCCTCACACAATGAAAATCTTACCTGTTGCTCTAATTCTCCAATGGTGTCACTTGCAGGAGAGCTCACAATTTCTTTGCTCATCAACTAGGAAGTTAAAATAGCAAAGTTAAATACAATAGCACAATCTTTATAAAAATCTATTTACCTGAAGTATTATAAATTGATTTATATTTAGCTTTCTCTTGTCTTAATTTAATGAACTCTAGAACATTAATCAGATAAAAACTTCATTAGAGATAGAACCAAGTAAGAATGTTCAAGCATATTAATGGTAAGATTAAGAATAAACTACAATCCAAGTTTTAGGAGACATTACGGACAAACATAAATACATTTTTTAAATCTTTCATTTCTTTTCTCTTGTTCTTTTTCTAGTCAGGGTTCTCATGAGGTAGACTAAGCTTGGGATCCTCCTTCAAAAGCAAGGACTAGCCGGGCGGTGGNGGCGCANGCCTTTAATCCCAGCACTCGGGAAGCAGAGGCAGGCGGATCTCTGTGAGTTCGAGGCCAGCCTGGGCTACCAAGTGAGTTCCAGGAAAGGTGCAAAGCTACACAGAGAAACCCTGTCTCGAAAAACCAAAGAAAAGAACCAATACTGAACCCCAAGAATTTGATATCCTTCTAGTATATCTAATATAATAATAATCTTAAATTCTTAAATTCGGATTATTTGACTCCAAAATCTAAGTGTTCACAAGTCTAAAGTTCTAAATGCACATGATACAGATACACTAGGTCCTTACCCTTCCTAATGCTGCTGCCCTTTAATACAGTTCTTCATGTTGTGGTGACTCCAACCATAAATTTTCATTTCTACTTCATAATTGTCCATTTTTCTACTGTTATANATTGTAATGTAAATNTCTGTGTTTCTCAATGGTCTTAGGCAACCCANGGGGTTGTGACCCATAGGTTGAGAACTACTGCACTGGTGTCAGGAACACTGTCCTAGCTGCCAGGAAGAAGAGAGGAAATGGAACATCCCACATGCAGTAGGGTTGATTATTTTGCTTTTATTAGTAGAAGGTATTGAAAAGAACTTTAAGAGGCTGGGGACTTAGATCTGTGGAAGAGCATCTGCCTAGCAATCACTAGACACTGGATTCCTTGCTGAGCTCCAAATTAAAATAAAAGTACTTTAAAATATCAATTATCAGATGGCTTTTAGAATTAGGGGTTCTAAAATTGGGCTTGAAGGCTTTTAACATTTTTTTAACTGTTAAAAAAAATTACACAGTTTTACATAATTTGGTTCAGGGTTTTCATACTCATGTGAACGTGGTTATCACTTACCTCCTGAATTGCAGTCATGACCACATGCTGAACAGATTCTTCCAGGGTCATTATATTCTTAATATGCTCTATAAATAAAAAATTAAATTTGATATAAAATTTGTTCTATACAATTTAACTANCCAATAACTAAAGTGTGACAATTAACTAATCATAAATGATCCTTCATGTAAATATACTAATTCACTAATATGTTCATTAAAAGCAAGATAAAAATTTTTACCTTTAGTAATTTAAATTTAGCCAAAGAAGAAACCCTTTAATTTGTCTAAGTAAAAGAAAAATAATACAAGTAATATTTAAACAATTGATAATAACTATCCAATTTTAGATCCAGAAATTTTTGCTGTACCATCTGCATCTCAGGAAGGCTTTCAAAGGTATGTATGCAGCCTCCTGCAACACCTGCTCGGTATCCACTAATTCTCATGATGTTTAAAGCTTTCCACAGACANGTACAGTAAGTAAAGGTGATTCATCCAGACAGGAAATGAGGAACCTTAATCAAAGAATGCCTCAGAGATCTACAGACTCAAGTCCACTTTAACTACGTTCTTTACCCAACTATTGCCCTCAAATTTATCCAATACTTCTGTGCTTTACTGATTATTTTAGACACTCCTGTAAGTCCTCTAAATCTTCCTTTTATTTGTGATACTAAAAGTCTGAAATGTTATGGTATACACTTGACCACTAAATGCTAAGAAGGAGAAAAAAAAATTAACTGAAGAATGAACCAAAGACAGAATGGTTTCCTTTAATGTTCTGGATGATGGGATGCTTCAAGTTTGCTGAAATCTACATGAAAAACAGAAACAGTCTTCCCCAAATCCACAGCCCCCTGATGCAATTCTGCTCAGGGGGGTAGTAGCCACCCACAGCCCAGCCTGGGCCCTCAAGGCCCCGGGTTGGCAGGAAGACATCCACGGGGCCTGCCCATGGCACTAGGCAGGTAGNTCCCATTATGATGAGAAAACATGTGGTGGAGAAATGGGAAAGAAAGAGAAGCGAAATGGTTCAAGTGCTGGGGAAAGAGGCAGAAAGGAAGAAAAGAGGGCGAAGGCGGTAAGGAATAGGCTGATGTGGGAGTCCTGCCTGCCACCTGGGCCATGGTGAGGGTGAAGAGTAGGCTGATGTGGGAGGCCTGCTTGCCACCCAGGGCCATGTTTATGTNCAGGCCTGGGCTGCTGCCAAGACCCATGTCTAGGTCTGTGGCCCATGGCCCATATTGCCATCAAAGGCCCCAGGGATGTCCAGTGTCTAGGCTGTCACCTGTGGCCATGCAGGCGTCTATTGCCACTGTGGGTGCCACGCTGATATGGTTGGCCTGTGNTGCCACCTNGGGCCATGGTGTCATCCACACCTGAGCTGCCTATGAGGGCCATGTCTGGGTCTATGGCCCTACAGCAGCCAGGGTCTGTGTTAAGGTCTGTGGCCCATGTTGCCACCAAAGTCCACACAGAAGCCTGGGGTCTGGGCTGCTATCTGTGGCCTTGTTGGTGTCCAAGGGTCCTGCCGCAACTGGAGTCACGCTATTCAGGGTGGCCTGTGCTGCCACTCAGGGCCATGGTGACATCCAGACCCTGGCTGCTGCCAAGGATTACCTACCATAGCCAAGGTCTGTGTTGAAGTCCATGGCCCATGAGGCCACTAGATCCCATATGGAGGCCTGGGATCTGGGCTGCATCCTGTGGCCATGCTGGAATCTGGGGGCCATACTATAGCTGGTGCCATACAGATCTGGGTGACTTGTGCTGGGCCATGGAGCTGCTGCCAAGGGCTATGTCTGGGACCCTGGCCCTATAGCAGCCAGGGTCTGGGTTGAGATCCATGGCTCCTATTGCCACCAAGGGCCATGTGGATGCCCAGGGTCAAGTCAGCCACCTGTGGCCATGCTGGAATCTGGGGGCCATACTATAGCTGGTGCCATACAGATCTGGGTGACTTGTGCTGGGCCATGGAGCTGCTGCCAAGGGCTATGTCTGGGACCCTGGCCCTATAGCAGCCAGGGTCTGGGTTGAGATCCATGGCTCCTATTGCCACCAAGGGCCATGTGGATGCCCAGGGTCAAGTCAGCCACCTGAGTCCATGTTGGTATCCAAGGGTCATGCTGCAGCCANGGCCATACAGATCTGAGTGGCCTGTGCTGCTGTTGATGTCCGTGGCTCCTGTTACCATCAAAAGCCAAGTGGATGCCTGATNTCTGGGGCCATGTTAGTGTCTGAGGGCCATGCTGCCACTGAGGCCATGCCCATCTGAGTGGCCTACATTGCTGCCTGGAGCAATGGTGACATCTAGACCTGGCTGCTGCCAAGGACCATGTCTGGGTCAGTGGTCCTACCATGGCTAGGGTCTGTGTTGAACTCTGAGGCCTATGTTGCCACCAAAGTCACACGGAATCCCAGAGTTTAGGCTGCAACCTGTGGCCTTGTTGGTGTCCTAGGGCCATTCTGCAGTCTGCAGTCAGAGCCATCCTGATCTGAGTGGCCAGTGCTTCTACCCGGAGCNAGGATGTTGTCCAGGCCTGAGTTGCTGCCAAGGACCATGTCTGGGTCTGTGGTCCAGCTGCAGCTGGGGTCTGTGTTGATATCTGCGGCCTGTGTCACCTCAGGGGGCCATAGGCCATCTGTGATGAAACCAGAGGGCCATGCTGAGCTAGCCTCGCCCTTCACTGGCTCTGGGAAAGTTGGTCCTGCCTCTCACTGGACACTGCAGCAAGAGAGCTGGCCACTGCACTTGAGAGAGACAGCCCCACCCCTCACCAGAGGCAAGGGAAAACTGACCNTGATGGCATGGGTGTAAGGGAGCTGGCTCCGCCCCCTTGNCTGAGGTGGGTAGCCCCAGTGGCCCAAATTGACTAGCTCACCTACCACCCAGGCCCATAGCTGGGTCTTGGGTTGGCCCANCCTAACATCTACCCNACCTGATGGAGCTGGTGAAGGGACTGGCCCTGTGGAACAATACTAGCAAGATCTCCAGGACTCAGGGTAGCCACAGGATATCCCAGAGGAGTTTTGGTGAGGATTCAGTGATGATTGTGTATCAGAAACCAGAGGCCTTGAACCAGACCAGTGACTCATTGCAGTGAACGTTTGCTAGTAAAGCCAATTGGACAGAGGAGTATATACAAAGGGTATATAAATCCTATGTGATACACCACTCCCAATGCCACAGACGGATGAAGAGGTATTAGAGAGGCAGAAAAATGGAGAATCCAAGAGGAATTTTTTGGTTTGTTTTGTTGTTTTTGTTTGTTTGCTTTCTTTGTTTAATTTTCTTTTGGGGGGTGTGCTACAGAAGTGAGTAGAGGATATGGTGGTACTGAGAGGTGAGCAGCATTAGGGTTGATGATGTGAAATTCCCAAAGAATCAATAAGGAAATTATGTTTAAAAAAATCTTCCCCTTTGAGAAGGGTATTATTAATAATGAAGCCAATCTTCACTTTGAACCACAAAAATACAGAAGTTGTTTTAACAATAACTTCATTTCTTGTAGTGTTTGTTTTTGCTTTTCCTATTTTCATTCCTTCTGCACCTCTAAGGATGGAATCCAGGGCTCTACATATGACAGATGAGAGTTCTACTACTAAGCNACATCCTCAGCCCACTAGCAGTTTTTATTTAACTATAAAAACCTAATCACTAACCCAGACACATAATTTGAAAGTAAAACTGTTTCTTTATATATACTGCTTACTACACTTCCACTTTTATCTCCAGAACTGAATTTCCTTTCAAAACTATGAAGACAAGAATACTTAATAATGCTTAGGCCTAAATTATGAATGAGATAGTATGTTAAAGTCTGCAGGATGCAACAAAATCAACACTAGAGAAAATTGTAGCTTAAACTGTCAATCGTGGCTTAAAATAGAAGCATGATGAATTTACAAGAAAATGGAAGAATGCAATACTAGAAATTAAATAATACTGAAATGAAATAGAATCAAAGCCAAATGTTACTTCTCTGAAANTGAATCATGTCTGAAATTTTGGAAACATAAACTAGGTAAAAATATGCTATAAATAACCAGGAATTAAAACAGAAGTATTAATCAAAGAATAAAAAGAACCAAACTGTAACAAAAAGTACTAGATTCAAACCTCAATTATTCCTTTTCAAATTCTGAATAGCCAGGAACCTGTATGAGTAAAAATTCTTACTTTTCACAAAAACACACGTACAAAAAAAAACCCCACAACATACAGATCTTTAATGTCCCTTGGTACTAAATATAGAAAAAGCAATTACTTGCCCTCTGAAAAAATAACTACTAAATACAGACACTGTAATAGGAAAGTTTTATGGTGTATGTGTGTGTGTGTGTGTGTATTTTATAAACTTCAATTGATTTCATGTTATTTTGTATTTCTTGAACTTATTGAATTTATCTTTCCTTTAGCCTTTCTTGAACATGAAGAAATCTTTATGAAGGAAGTGCACTAAGACCAAGCTTTGGTCAAACCACACAGTAGTATCAAAGCTCTTCCCATCCAAGGTATACAAGCCCCACTGGGAAAGAGACTCAAGTCTACTCAGATTACCATTTTTATGACATTTTTTTGCTCAGCAGTACACAGATTACTGTGTGTGTAATGCACCGGTTCCATTATATGTGCACTACTCCACTTCTCAAAAATAAACAGTGGACAGGTTTCTTCTGAACAGAGCAGGTATTATTTGAAGAAGTTTAGATTATGATTTATTAGCTGAGTATTTTATTATGAAAAATTAAATGAACCTAAAATTCTATCTTATTAACTACCCAGTGTGTCCTAAACACCAGATATCAAACTATTTGAACCAAATTTGCTTAATTTAGCCACTGACCATCANAATACANGACACTCAAGAGCTGCTGCAGCATTATTAATGACAGGGAGATCTAGAATTTAGATCTAGTTTATTGCAGGGTGATTTCAGCCACACAGTAGTAGGAAGATAACACCTTCCTGTAAATGTCAGCACTGAGGACTAGCAAAGTAGAATGTTTCTAGAAAGTGGGTACCTCAAATGGCTATAACTCGCTTACCTTGCTTCCTTTCACAGTTGACTGCACAGCCAAGAATTAGCTGAAGCAACCTCCCAAGCTCCACAGGGTCTGAACACTCAGTTATTTGGTTTAAATCAGGGATAAGTTCTTCAGAAATTTGCTGCCCCAAAAACTGAAGAATCAAAATAATAAATTAGATCACTCAAGTAGGCTACAAAGAATTTTATTATTTAAAGAAAAATCAATTTAAAATAAGTTCATGAAAGAACTCAAATAAATTAAGACATCACAAGTCAGTAATACTGACGAAAACCAAGTTAGCGATATCCTGGCAACTTCTCAATACTCAGAGTCAATTGTATTTGGTTTTTATTTGGCCTCACTATCAGAAAAACAAGGATTTGTTAAGAATGACCTAGGCTATCTTACTCTAACAAAAATGTTTTCCCAAGCTGGGCGGTGGTGGCGCACGCCTTTAATCCCANCACTCGGGAGGCAGAGGCAGGTGGATCTCTGTGAGTTCGAGGCCAGCCTGGACTACCAAGTGAGTTCCAGGAAAGGCGCAAAGCTACACAGAGAAACCCTGTCTCGAAAAATCAAAAAAAAAAAAAATGTTTTCCCAGTAAGTAGTAAACAGGATTATGCTAGCCCAAAATATAAAAGTAATATTATTACTAAAGGTAAAATTATTTATACAACCTGAAGAGAAGTCAGACTATCTGAAGAATATTTGTAATAGTATGTATCACTTAGAGTTACAACATAAACCACTGCACTTTTACAAATGAACAACAAGTCCAATGGATTTGACTTTTTCTGTCCCTTCCTTATTTTCTTGAAACTTATTAAGAAGTTTTATGGATTCTGGATGTGTAGAGCACCCAGAAAATTCTTACAGCAGTATTAAAACTTTTACAAGGAACTTTCAAGTTTATTTCTGTGACATTAAAAAACAGAAGAAAAAATTCTTAACAAAATCAGTTCAAAGGCCACCAATTATTACACAATAAATTGTATTTGTAAAAATAATTTAGAGTATCAAAATGAAAGCTATCTTTTCTTTTTCTTTTTTGGAAATCCAATGCATTTAAGCTTTAAAACTCACCATTTTCACAATAACTCTGAGTGCTCTAAAAGTGCAACATAATTATTATAACTACAAATTTCATTCCAATATAATGCTTATAAACAAGAAGTCAAGCAACTAGAATTTTTGTTTGAAATCAGGTATTTCTTGTACCTCACGATAATAACTTGTAATTCCATGGAGGACCTTCTTTAAGTTACTAGCCTAAAATAGAACAAAAAGAAAAAAATAAATGCTTGTTTCATGTTAATAATGAAAGACATACACAAACGTGAGAGACAATCATGTTCCTAATAAAAATAAAACATTATCAAATTCCTCACCAAGAAGAGAGAAAAAATGTGTAAGAAACCTAATAAAAAAATTCAAAATACTCAGATGAAATGAAATTATCAGAACTGGTAACTGAATTTATTATTATCAGAAATGAAAAGAAAAATCATAGTTATCCATGGAAACATAACGATGCCTCCTTATGTAATTCATGGGAAAATTAAACAGAATATACACAAAATACACACTACGCTATCAACAAATTTGGCACAAAACTTATTTAGGGAATAAATGAGGATGTATACTGCTTTCAGGTGCACTTGGAGCACTCACTAAGACACAATATATATGAGAAAGCAAGGCTGACATTTGTCCCAGGAACCCATACAAAGGTGGGAAGGGAGATCAAACTTCACANACTTGTTCTCTGACCTCCACACACATGATGTAGCATGTATATACTCCAAACACANAACANATGAAGANTTATAAAATATTTTATAGTGTATGGAATGTGTAAGGCAGTGTTTAACATTAGGACAAAAAATACGCCTAACATTTATTATTTAAACCTCTTCAACAAGCAAGAAGAGCATGTGAAACAGTAATAAGAGAAGAAATGAGGAAATCAAATAAATTTTTTAAAATATAACACTGAAAAATAATATGCTAGATGTTACTAAGGGAAAGATACAAAAATTTCCAACATCAGAAAAGAATGGTAAAAACATCATTTACAGANNATATATATGGACTAAAGAGAAGGCTCAGTGATTAAGAACCCTGGCTGCTCTTTTAGANGACTCTGATTCAATTCCCAGCATCCATATGACTATTTACAACTGGTTATAACTCCAGTTCCAGGGGACCTGATGCTCTCTTTTCACCTCTGCATACACAAAGCATGCACATGGTACCCATTCACGCAGGTAAAACACTCATACATACAAAATAATGAATTTAAAATATTATATATATATATTTGCCCATTAGCATAGTATTACAGTAGTACTGTTAAAACCTATATGACATTAATTAAACATCCTTTATGAAACAAACACAGGCCCCACAAGACACACACACACACAATTCAGCAATTCCACCAAGGAATTTTCCCCCAAATGAAATTAAGTCTAAGTAAAGATTCATGCATATAGTAAAGTCTAAGTAAAGATTCATTGCTATAGTCTAAACTAGAAAATATTCAAATATCCTACCAGGTGAATAGCTAAACAAAAATGGCATATCAATGTAGTACACAATAATAAAAACATAATGATTAATACAGGCAACACAGATGAATCTCAAAATCATTATACTGAGTAAATGAAGTTTACATACACAAACAGTGCATTGCTTGGTTGCATTTATACAGAATTCTAGAAATAAGAACTCAAGTGACCCAAAGCAGACCCACTGCCATCAGAAGCCAGTCATTGGGTGAGGACTAATTGAAAAGAGACCAAAGTATAAGTTCTTGGATGGCAGAAAAGCTCTGTAAATATACAATGGTATTTATCTATGGGTCAACCAACTCAAGTCTCCTAGTTACTTTGTTATTGCGTGATAACACAATGACTAAAAGCAAGCTGGGGAGGAAAGGGTTGATTGGGCTTANAAGTTCTCATCACAATCGATCACTGAGAGAAATCAGGGCAAGAACTCAAGCAGCAGGAGGCAGAAACCTTGGAGGATAGCTGCTTAATGACTTGCTTTCAAGTTCACATCCATTCAGCCTGCTTTCTTAAANCTCCCAGGACCACCTGCCCAGGGGTGGCATGCCCACAGTGAGCTGGGCCCTCCCACATCAATCAACAATGAAGAAAATGACAACTGGACATGCTTACAGGCCAATCTTATGGAGGCATTTCCTTTTCAATTGAGTTTCTGTCCTTCAAAGTAACTCTAGCTTGGGTCAAGTTGATAAAAACTGACTGGCACAATATGTGTTAACTCGAACTGAAAAATGCACTCATGAATTAAAAGTTTTTAAAAAGCAGTGAGTTGAGTTCAGTACCACTGTTAAGAGTTCTGCTTGCATCATGTGTGCCCTCCCCCCATCCATTTCTGCATACCTTTATTCTCCAGTTGTCTCCAACATCATCTTTAATTCGGCTTAACCAAGATTCATTGAACCAGGCTACGTCACTAAAACAAAAATATAAAAGCTAAACTTTAAAAATGTCTTTGTAACATGAAAAACAAAACTGAATCAAGGTATGAAGTAGTTATAGTTTGAAATCTATCCTTAGTAATATTAGCAGTAATTTAAATGAAGCCTTTAAATTTTTGTGATTATGAAAATTTAATTTGGAATTTTCTTCCCATATTCTTATTTAAGTCATTAGCATTCCCAGTTATACAAGCACTTACTAAATGTTCTGCACTAGGCATTCTGCTACCAAGCTTGAAAAAGTACAAAGAATCCAATACTNNGAGGTGTCTACTACACATGGAGCAGTCATTCTGTGGGAGGTCNTACTTCATTTAAACATCATAGTAACTTGGCAAAGGACATGCTATGCTCAACCTCCCTATTTAGGAACAGAGGAGAGGGACAAAGTAATTTGCCTCAAATGACATTGGTACATGGCAAAATCGCTAAAGTTTTATNAGGTATGGTTAAATAAAATATTTTAATTAAAAAATCTACAAAGCTTAACACTAAAGAAAACATCTGTTTTCATTAGAAATAATACAAAAATGTTATGAATTTAATGAGGTTTTGAACACGCAATATAGATAAAGCATATTAACAGACTATATTCTGATTATTTAGAAGCCTTGTCTAAGGGACTGAGCAAGATGAATATAAAGATTGATTACCTGCTGACTTGTACAGAAATAGCTATTGAAGGAAGTAAAGAGCACAAATAACTGAAAGAAGAGTGACAAACACTGAGGCCTAAATCACCTTTGACACCTTTGCAAGGCCTCAGGAGAGTGCTCTAAAGCAAGTGGACTTGTACTGTACAGATAAATTAATATGGGATGGGGACCCTTTCCCAGGTCAGATCTTGAAGCAAAAAAAACAAAAAAACAAAGGAAGCAGGAGAAGGAAGAAGAGGAGGAGGAGGAGGAAAGAGAAATTGAAAGCAGCTGTTCTGATACAGAGAACCAGAAGTGGTCACTCTGACTGGGGAAGCAAAATATGGCTTTCCCATTTTCAATTCATTTACTTAAGGGTTTCTAACTGTCCAACTTCTCCTGGTTGCTAAGATTACAATTACAAAAACAATGTAGTTGAGTTCATGCTGCTAGCCAGGTGTTTATCCAAAGTGATTTAATGAGTCAAAATTGTCAAAAAATTTCTTTCTTTTTTTTTTACGTAATATAACGTCCCAGGTATGGCAGGTGTGATAGGTAACTTTATCTGTCCACTTTTCTGGGTCACAATACCAAATATTTGGCCAATAACATCTAAATGTTGCTACAATGACACTTCTAGATACAATTTAGGTAAGCAGGTAAAGAGCAAACAACCCTCAGGAAAGTGAGTGGGCTTCACCCTGTCAGATAAAGGCCTGAGGAGGAAGACAGATTTCCCTACAAGAAAGAGTAAATCTCAGCAGCAGACTTCCCTCCGACTCTGGTTCTCCAGCCTACTGGCCTNTTCTGCTCTGCAAGCCTGTAGAGGTAAATGAACCAGTCCCTTAAAACAAACATCTGCACACTCACACACATCCCACTTTTGGTACTGNTACTCNGCAGTCCTGACTGCTATACCAATCTCTTCACGGACCTTCCCCTCAAAAGTACTCTAAATTTAGCATTCTATGCTGTTAATTACCTTCAAAAATTAAATCTAAAGATTAACCTATTTTCATTATCTAGTTCTTCCCCAATTCCTCCATTCTTAAAACTTTGTGTTTCTTTCCATTCCTAATCAATTTTAGTCCTGAGAAATACTTCTTTCTCCATAATAACCTAGCTCCTGCCTTCTTACAAGCAAATTCACCCTTCTGTAACGATTAATATTGAGCTAATCTTCCCACCAGTTAAACCTGATGTTCAACCTCAGAAACTTTGTATTTTTTTTTGCACTGGCACATCATCTATGTGACTTAATGTTTGTTTTGTTTTGTTTTTACATTTATCAGAACTTGAATGACATTTTAAAAACATCAAAAAGAGAGGAGGGCAGGAGTTAATGAAGAAAAATACAATNCAATTATTTTCAAACAAAAACTAAGCAAAAATCATTACATTATGTTTAATTCCATCCAGGATGTGTCTTTAAGAATTTTACCAGCTAACTTGAGGGAATAATTATATTTCTACTTACTAATAAAAATTGTATTGCCTTCGATTGATGCCCCAAGGCTCTTGTTGAATGAGAAGCTATCAAAAGGACTCAAGGTACTGGATTTCTATTATTTCCACTAAATAAAAACACTGGCTTTGGACTCAGACTAAACTAATACAAATCCCAGCCTTACATTTATTCATTGTTTGACTTCTAAAAGTAGCTCTCTATACCCTCGCTCCTCATGGATAAACTGGACATAAAAATAATAAATAATACGGTTTACAAAGAAAAACTTAAATGAGGCATGGGAAGATGGCTCAGTGCATAAACACATGTGCTTGAGTTCAGATCTGTGGCNGCCATGTAAAAGCTGAGTGCAGTGGCACATATCTATANCCATGTAAAAGCTGAGNGCAGTGGCACATATCTATAGCCATGTAAAAGCTGAGTGCAGNGGNNCATATCTATAACCCCAGTGCTGGGTCTGAAGTGGGGGCAGAGAGCTGGATCCTGGGAACTCACTGCCAACTGGGACAGCCAAAATGGCGAGCTCCACGTCAGAGACTAGCCTGTTTCAAAAAATAAGGTAGAGAATGATAAAGGAAAATACACATCAACCTCTGTGTTCCATAAGCACACAACAGACAACTGCACAAGCACAGACACACACATACAAATAAGCTATATAATGGGACCTATAATGATACATTTAGTAAATACTCAGACATCAGCTATCATGGTTTATCATTTAACTGCTCAAATACCTGCAAAATGAAAAATGAATGATAAAGATTAAATACTTCAATTCTGTACCACACTCCTCTTTGNAAAAGACATCCAGTCAAAGACAATAAAAACACGCATATATTACATGGTTGGTCAGCTGACAAAGTGGGGGAAGTAGATACACTCTTGGTAGCGGTATGTAGCACCACATTTCCAAAAAGACATGTTCCAGTTTTAACTTTGTGCCTATAAATGTGACCTTGTTTGGAAACAGGGTCTTCACAGAATCCATCAAGGTAGGAAGAGATCATACTGATTTAGAATGGGTCCATAAATCGAGTGCCCTTAAAATGGAACAGACACGGCTGCAAACAGAAGCTAAGCAGAGGCACAGTGACCCTAGAAGTGCCCAGGACTACCAGAAACTGGAGAAGGCCAAGAAGATCCTCTTGCTGAAGCTTTGGAGTGAGGACAGCCCGCCCAACAGCTTGATTTAGTCTTCTAACTACAGGAACTATAAGAGAATGAAGTTTTGTTGCCTTAAGCTATACAGCCTGTGGCACTGCTACAGCAGCCCTAGAAAACTAACACAGTTATAGGTGCATTTTTTCCCCAAGTGCACAACTTCTTTTTCCACAACTGCACCTTCTACATGCATTTTTAAAGGAGTGCACATATTATATATCCAAGCTAAAATAAGGAACTACAGAACCCACCACTAAGTCAATGGCTCCCCATGGCTAATCTTATAGCTTAGACAACTGTTTAAGACCTTATTATATAAATGTATACCTGCCTCAGATAAGTAAAAATGATTATCTAAAAGACTGACTTTTCTTTAAGAAGCAGAATTTATCTTCTCACTTTTATTAACAACTTCCATGTGATTTGATATGAATCATCAGTAAAATTTATTATAAATGTTACCATATACAGTACTTTGAAACAGACAAAGAAATATAACAAAATTAGTCTTTTTATTAGGATTATGATATTTTGATCCAAATAAGTAAAATGTATTCTTGGAAGTCTTACTGGCCCACATATAGACTTCTAGAAAAGGCTTTAAAAAACAAAATAAATTTTACTTAGATGATAAGGAGGTTAAAACATCAAAGAGTACAATAAAACAGGCAAATGAAAAGTGGGGGTTTTAGGGGGACAGGCAGACAGACTGGCTTGGACCCATTTTAGGTCACTGGTCATTTGTTTAATGAAGAAATCTTTCTTATTAACTAATCTATTTTATTTTCCCTGAAAAAATAGAAGCTATTCGAGACAATAACATGCACATGAACAAGGAGAGAGAGACACAGAGGCTGAGAGAGAAAAACAGAGATAGTAAAAATCTGACCATGGAAAAGAAAGCTATGAAGATACCAGATATCATTTAGACAAAATGCACCTGGTGCTACTCCAAACTGTGCTGGCAAATCTGGAAGATCAAACAGCCACACACAACACACCAAGGAAAGGCTCTATAGCATAAAGCCATTGAGCTCATCAATATAAACAGAAATGATGTCTTTGGCAAGGTATGGTGTGTCATGTATATAACCCTAGCAGTCTAGAAGTTGAAGCAGGAGAACTGCTCTAAGTATGAGGCATCCTGGAACTACACAGTAAGTTCCAGACCAGTCTAGATTAGAGTGAAACTCTGAAAAAATTTTAAAAAAGAAAAAGAAAATCAGGCTTGGTTTAGGGGCTTATGATGTCTTCACATAGCACTGTTAAGAAGTGAATGGATAGACATCTTTTATTCATACCAGCCAAAAAGTATAACAATGAAAGCAGCAAGACAGACATTCCATCATGGCATCCTCAAATCAAGAAGTACCATGTTGGCTTTGGTCAAGTAGATGGTTTTAAAACAAGATAAAAATGAAACAAATATTTGAAGAAAGCAGGGAAGTAAAGAGTGTTTTTCAATGCCTGAAGAAATGTTAACATNTTTTAACTATAAATCTGCATACTCAAATTAGATAGTTTTGAAAATGCCAAATCATTAAGATTTTAAAATAATCTTAAGCTGTTTTTCTAGGAACGGCATAGAGATTTCTGTGGCTCCATCTACAGAGTTTTTGAAGTCAGTTTCATCCTGTAGATGGCGGGAAGAAGTCAATATAATAATCTCTGACTAGAGAACAATGAAGTCAAAATAGGATTCTGGTCTCTTTTTAAATAGTTATATTAAAAACTCTTCCATCTATTATTTCTTAATATTTGCTCACNATCGTCCAAGGATTAAGATTGTANTCTACAATATAAACTGTATCCTTAATAGTACAAATGGCCAATTCTGAATTCATAATTGTTAAATAATGTTTAGTGTACATTAAAATACCCAAGGCCAGAATCTTAACTACTCAAGTCTTGTCCACGCTTTGTAACTTCAAAGTCCAATAACTTAACATGATTATTGGTGGATTCATAAATTACTATTATTTCAATATTAGATTTTTAATATAGTTCTTTNTCTCAATCAGTATCTACTGTGTTAATAGTCTCTAAGAATCTCTATTTAAAGAGCCCTCAAAAGAACAACCCATATCTGTAGGAAATGCATGCAAGTATATCNTTCATTAGCCTTTTCCCCTTGAAGGATATATGAATCTTTATCAACCATTTGGTTAAAATGAATCTTTATAAACAATCAAGGAATCATGAGGTGATAAAATGTTCTGTTTCCTCGTTGCGAGAATGCCTTGGTGCCATATGTCTGACTATGTCTATGGACAGGATGAAGTTTCAATCGCCTTTATACGAGTGTTCTAGCTGCTACTGGGTTTACATTCTTATGAGGAATACTTCAGTCACTACTCACATTTGATGAAGAACTTGTGCCATGGTCACTCCATTAGTCAGCTGTTTGACATCTTGGCAGGGTGAGGCAGTCTTGAATGTCTGCAGCTAAAATGACACAAAACAAATCACTTTACTGTTATACTATCCCTACAATACAAAATAAGTAAATAGAAAGCAATTAAAATTGATTTTATTTTGTTTAAGTACAGATGGAAGACTATTTCTATAGCTGTGTAAAATTTGTATAAAATAAACACATTTTTACATNAAATCAAGTCTAATATAGTAAATCACAGTGGTGTTATGTATGAAATTATTCAGCATTTCTGAATAATACAAACTCTCGGATGTATCTACTGTAAGGAGAACATCAGAGAAAGAACTTCAAGGTAACTGAACAATTACTAGTTAAAAAGTCATTGACTTAATAGGAAAAGAAAAGCTAGAAGTGTTAGGTCTGAAACTACTTATACCACATGAATGAGCTCTGAAAGAAACCAGGACTGGCCAACAATCAGCCATAGAGCACAGACAGCTGAGTTGTTTCAATCTAGGATGGCTTTGGCTATTGCTAACATTTCAGAANTTGATTTTAAAAATGTTCATGAGGCCAACAAGATGGCGCTGCTGCTAAGCCTGATGGCCTATGTGCAATCTCCAGAACTCACACGGTAGAAGGAGAGAAACAACTCCAACAAGTTGTTCTCTGATCTCTACACTCCAGCTGTAGCATGTTTGCAAACAATTACACAAAAACAATGAAGAAATAAGTAAATTAATGTAATTTTTAAAATTTCATGTGTACTTAAGAAAGAAGTAGGATAACGACATCTTTTTCAAAACAGCAAATACAAGAAAATTTTATAAAGCAGATGTGTATAAGAGACAGAAGTAGGATAACGACATCTTTTTCAAAACAGCAAATACAAGAAAATTTTATAAAGCAAAGTAAAAGCTGAAATAGATCATATACATTTATAGAAATCTCATGTCTACCCATACTTAAATGTATTATGACTTTCTTTTCCTACACATATTCATTCCCTTCACTATTCACTTACTAGGCTCAAGTTTACCAATTACTATCAAAGAATTCCGTTCCAACATAACTCACTACGATTTTGTGCATTTTGAGATTCAATAAATTTGTCTCTGCTTTTTCTAATACAAAAGAGAGATGGAATGGGAAGGCTAAAGCTAGCTATTACTGCTTCCAAATCCCATGGAGATACTTTCTTGACCTCCTACTTGATGTAGGGCACTGTGGTACAAGATGAGATTACAAGGGCAAATCACCAGATTCTCCCTCAAAGCTGCTATCATTAAGAATTATAAAAAAGAGAAAACAGCACGTCATGTTGAGACAACATGATTAGTTCATATTCACAGCATACATGAATTATTTTTGAAATTACAAAGCCTTCTTGTAGAAAGTTCCTGGATGAGAGGGCTTGAGGGTTAAACAGCAAAACTTTGAAGTCAAGGGACAGAGGAAAGAAGCCTCAGGAAATATGAATATTTTTATCATACACAAATAGTAAAANAAATGGCATTTTTTAAGGAGTATGCATTTAAGTATCATTGGATTGTCAGTACAAAGGAGGATGAGAAAAGATTGTCAACCAAGATTGAAGAGACAGGCAGGAGTCAGGATGTTGAAGGACTGTGACAAATAGC
>LZPO01035871.1:0-18088 GCA_001675575.1 Neotoma lepida | reverse complement strand
AGAGAGAGAGAGATTAACGTTATCACAATGAAAAATCCAGGCTAGTGCCTAGTTTATGATCTGGATGATTTTACAGACCCAGACCACAACAATTAAAGGAAAGATGAGTGGTTATGAGTGAGGACTAATATCAGAAGATCTCTCTTTCTTTCCAAAGGAAGCCACACTATGACCATTTACCAAGATGATATCACACTGAGGAAAGGATGTTAGATCTTTTAAGGACTCTTTGATAAGGAGTCTGAGCTGACACTGAAGACAAGGACAAGAAAAGTCACCATGGCTTTTGATGTGAGTGAGAACCATATGTAGGTTATGTAAGATTAAAGTTCAAATTATGTCTCACAAAGGTCACAATGGGTCTTTGGTTCACCCTGTGACCATAAGTGAATAATTGGGATGTATACAATTATACAGTGTATACAAGTGTACTTTTTCACTGGAAAAACTCTTTGGATCCTGTATCTGTACAGCCACTGTCTTGGGAAGGGATGAATGTAGGTCCCCAAAATGCCCCACATCATGCAAGGGAAGTGGTTTTGTGGCAGTTGACGATTCTGCTGCAGTTGCAGTGACCATAACCTGATAAGAAGGATTGTTTGGGTCACTCTATCAGGCAATGGAGTGCTGACCAAAGGTGAGAGACATTAGAATAGGTAATGGAAGAAAGAGATGATGGTGTCAGCGATACCTTAGAACCATCAAGAGCAGCAGGGGTCCTAGCTAATGTCACACAACCTCTTGCAGAGATTGTGGCTGACCAATCCCTTACAGGAGTCTCTATGATAGATTGGATTTAATGAGCAGAGAGGGTGGATCAGAGAAGTGCAAAGGGCCAATTGCCCCAATGTCACTCTGTCCATCACAAGTCCCCTCAGCCACATGCAGCAATCACTTTCACAATTGGTTCTCACAAACTTTGGCCAGCTGCCTTAAGTGTAATTGGAAAATGCTTCACCTCTGGCCAGAGTGGAGGCTTCTTTCTCTGNAATTTTTGACATTCAGCGTAGAATGTCCATTGGACTACTACACACATGCAACTGACAAACAATTATGCATTGGTCAAAGTCCCAGGGTCACTCTCACCCATGGTGAGTGGCAGTCCATGAAGAAATGATACTCTCCCCAGCCCCAGGCATTTCATTAAGCCTTTGCAGAAGACATCAATAACGGCATAGTTTGGCCACAGCAGTTACCATTGGACAATGCATTCTTATCTCAGTAATTTATTCCTTTCTGATTTAACTCCTATTTTTTTCATTATTTCTGGGATTATATTCTCTGGGGTTATAGTCCCAGATAAATTGAATAAGGGGAAGCTTGTGAGGGGAGAGAAATCCAGGCTTTGACAGTAATCTTACTAAGTTGAACTAATACATGAGCTCAAATAATTCAATTCTTAATATATAATCATGCTTCATTATTGTTATTTATGCACACATAGATATAGGCAGTGATTACTTATCCCATATATCTATATTTTAATTTATACTTTATAGCTTGTAGTCATAGTGGCTTATAAGCTGCTGTTTTACTAAAATGTCCTTTCTGTTACCTACAGGATTCAAATAGGAGGACTTCTTCCATTCTTTAAAATAATTTGAAATTGTCCAATGTTACTTCTACATCATTAGAGATATCGCCTTGTCAAGATATGTGCACATGAAAAAGGGTATACAGTTTTACTCTACCGAGGCGAATGGGATTTGAGGTACTTTTGTTGGTAATGTTTATAATGCCACTTTCCATTTTTACCATCAGAGTTGAAAGTTGGAGTTTTGTGGGAAATAACTAAAGCTAAAACTGTAATTTTTTTTTAGAACACTTGAAAAGAAAATGTCACAACACAATGTCATTTGTAAATAAAGACAACCTTTTTAAGGAGTGGGGTTATCTGTATATTATCTCTCCTGCAGTTGTATATCAAATGTTTTAATAAAAAAAAGAATATCAGCTGTTTTTTTTTGACAATGTGGGCTCGCTTTGATTTTTAAGAATAACATTTAAAATAAAATCTATCAGTAACTACCTGGATTGGAAACATAAATTTATAACTTAATTTCAGTTGGTATTGTAATTCTATAATGGGCAAGAAATATTCTTCTTGAAAATAAGAAGCAAGCAAGTAAAGTTATGCTTGGGAGTATCTTTGAATACATTTCTTAGTGTACTTCATGAGGAGTGGTAAAATGTGTCTCAAACTTTTCATTGGAAAAACTGATGTTGTAAAATGTATTATCTTATTTACAATAAATTATAATTTAAAGACCCTTTATTTTTTAATAATTTATTTTTATTTTATGCGCATTGGTGTTTTGCCTGCGTGTATGTCTGTGTGAGGGTGTTGGGTCCCCTAGAACTGGAGTTACAGACAGTTGTGAGCTGCCATGTGGGTGCTGGGAATTGAACCCAGGTCCTCTGTAGGAGCACTCAATGCTCTTAAACACTGAGCCATCTCTCNAGCCCCAAAGATCCTTTTTGATAAGTATTTTGGTTAAGTTATAGGCAACATATATTGGTTTGAAGCTTTTTTTTCCTTTAGATAAGTTATTAGAACTATGAAAGCCCAAGGAAGTTAAAATAATTTGCACTTACATTTTTTTAATCATAAGGTCATCCATTTGGTGCTGCTCTTTGTTATACAATAATTTAAAACCTTATGAGATGATTATCNGTATAGTCTGTTGTGCCTCAAAAGATACTGCATTCAAAGATACTGTGGTACTTGAAGCAAGTCACAAACAGCCTACTATGTGATTCCACTTTCATGAAGTACATGTAATAGACACAGAACAGAGTAGTGATTGCATAGCTGTGTGAATGTCCTTGCTATTAAACTGTAGACTTAAAAATAGTCAACATGGCAAACACTAGCGGATANGTATTTAATTCATTAAAAAACTACTGAACATGACCTGGAGAGATGGCTCAGTGATTAGGAGCACTTGTTTTTCCAGAGGGTCTGGTCCAGTCCCTAACACCCATATGGTGGTTTACAACTACCCATCTATAGCTCTAGATCTAGGGTACTAGATGCCCTCTTCTGGCCTCCTCGGGTACCATACACACACTTAGACATATACATGCATTCAGGCAAAACACTCATATACATAAAATAATAAATCAATCTAACAACAACAACAACAACAATGAAAACCAAACTCTAATGAGTAGCTTGGCATATGAGTGGATATTGGGCAACCAGATCCTTTGTCTGGAGTTGTAAGATTGTTTTGACTACCTGTGATCTGCTTGTACTTCCCAGCAAGACTGGTTCTGCTCANCTCGGCTCTGCCCATCCTAAGGAGCCATGGACATAGAGCCTCTGAAGGGCTGAGGTCGGGTTGAAAGAAATTATGTTTGATCTAGAAAAGATATGTAGACTGAAATTTGAGACCATTCCAAACTCCTCATGGATCCAGTAGGAAGAATACCATCTACACCACACTGTTGTGAGCTCTAAATGCCCTAAAACACAGAAATCTTAAACAAAAACCATGTACCTAATAACATATTGTTCATAAAGTTACTCTTTGTAAATCACACCCCTGAGTGTATGTGGAATCAATGATTTGATAACTACCACTATTACTATTTTCTTCTAATAAAGGCTATAAAAGACTTTTTAATGTTTATGTCTTAGAATCCCAGGANGTTTCATGCATTTCAAAAAGCCTTAATAACAACTCAGAGACAAGCTTGTTGACTAAACAGATGAAATTCATTTTTATGGACTATTTGCTTAAACAATCAAAACTTAGCCATCACAAACATCCATGTGGTTATCTCCCAGCCCCAAGTTCCATCCCCTTCCTCCAGCCAGCTCTATCTTGCTGGGCTTGCTATCCAAGATCACAATTCTCAGGTCTGGGAAGCCTNCATCTGGCTCCTAGTGACAGCCTGCTCATATCTGGAGTCACTCTCTTTGCCTCAAATGGGTACAGTAAACTTCTGGCAAGATCTAGAATAGAAAAATCCAGACTGGAGGCTTCATCATTTTAATTCATGGCCTTTTCTTGATAGTAACAACTGTTCTTAATTCTTTAGGTATTTATAAAATAGTTTTAGACCTGTGTGCTCATATTTGCTTGATGTTTTTAGTATGTATAGAGTCTATCAATTTTGACATTAAAAGCATGCTATTTAGACATGAAAGCAGATTCTACCTACATAAAAATTGATGTATTCAGTTGGTTGAAAATGTTTTGCTCAGGTATTTGTTTGTAGTTATGCAGTCAATTTTAACAGAAAAAGTATAAATAAGTATTTCATATGGATTGGGAGAAAATTTGANTTTTTTTCCATGAAGTTTTTGAAGAACTACTTTAAGCAGAAAGGCAAAGCACACATATGTTCTCTAGCCACCATATAAATCTCACTGATGAAAACAAGGTTTATTTGAGAGAATAAGGAAATATAAACAGACTTGTTTCCACAATCCTAGCAAACCTTTCATCAGTGCTTCTAACAAGTTCCAAAATGAATTTCATCTCCATCCTTCCCTTGCCCTCAGCAGGAGGTTTTAATGAGCAACGGAATGGTTCTCAGGGTGACAGTCAAAGGAAAGGAAGTACTGAATAATCCGTCGCTCACATTATTCCATATCCAACGGTCACCAATGATGAGAGCAGCAATGGCTGTGCGACACCACTGACCGTTAGAGGAATCCAGACACTGGGAAAGTCTCAGAGGCCCATGGAGATAGCTCAGTCCCTAAGGTACTTGCTGTGTAGGCACAAGGACTTGAGTTCAAACCCCCAGCACTCATGTAAAAACCCAGGTGTAGGAGCGTGTGCTTATAATCCCAATGCTGGGGAGGTGGAGACAAAATAGCTCTCCAGGGCTCAATGGTCAGTCAGCCTAGCTAAACTGGTGAGCCTCGGGTCACAAGGAATGGCACCCCAATAATAATGAACATATTATACACAGATTAAACAGTGAAAAGAACTATTCAGTGTGGGGTCATTCTGTGCTCACACCACTCTTCAGTAACCTTCTGATGTAGATGAAAATTTGTCCGATCTGCCCGGCTCCTATGGCCGCTTAGACCCAAAGTAAACACACAGAGGCTTACATCATTTTTAAACTATGGCCATGGCAGGCTTCTTGCTAGCTAGCTCTTACATCTTAATTAACCCATTTTATAAATCTATGTCGCCACGTGTTCCACGTGGCTTTACCTGTGTGCCGTTACATGTTGTTCTGTAGATGGCAGAATGGCATCTGCCCAGCTCTGCTTTCTTCCTCTCTCTCTAGTTAGAATGTCCCGCCTAACCTTATTCTGCCTCACCATTGGCCAAACAGCTTTATTTATCAACCAGTCAGAGCAACACATTTTCAGAAAGACATTCCCATCATTCTGACACTCGAAGTTGGAGACAACACTTTATTGCTTCTAGCTCAGGTAGAAAAATTATTTTTTTTTCCAAAATTTTATTTACATATCTATTTAACTTCTGTTCNTCTCCATTTCTTTTTCTTATCAGATCATAAACTCTTTCAGGGTGGCATTGTGTTATTAATTTTCATATCTCACCAGTGTTTTATATAAGAAGAATTTTATTGGAACTGTTGACTTCATTGTCTGTTGGTCTAATTTTTATTATTTGATAGATTAAATTATAAATGGATACTTTAAAAATATTCTTGCATCTTGGCCAAATGTCTTATTTATGAATGAATTCTTCCCTTTCTCCCTCTGTCCTTTTACTACTTTCTAACCATCATTGTGTATAGATGGAGACCTTGATCTTTGAGAGTCTGAGCTGCATTATTGCTAGGTAGGTTCAATGACACTTTGATCTAGTATCATGCTCCCTAATTGCAATGTTAGCAGTGATGATTATCTAAGGTAGAACAGTGAGAGACGAAGATTCATAGAATCTATTTTACCTGCTCAGCAGTTGCTCAGCTCTCTGAATCCACAAGGTCTCTTGATTTCCAGGATCAAATTAGTATATGAATAGAGTTGATTCTTTTACTCTGAGCAGTACTATAGCGATGGTAGCATTCTTTCACTTTGGGCCTCAATTCTGAAGAAAGTGTAATAAGTTAAAAAAAAATCTTACTGATTTTCTACTACTCTTGTAGACAGTTCCTTGGAGTCAAGTAAGGATGACTGTTGCTGACGGCCTTCCAGCTAAGGTCCTTGTGTCTTTGAAGAAGGTTCTTTGTGTCATGATTTTCTTATAAGTGAATGTAACTTGAATAAAAGCAAATTTCTTCATCAGATTCATTTCTTCCTTCTCATTACAGGAAGCATGATTTGGCAAATAACCTGTTCTGAAAAGCTCACGGAGGATTAAGTGGGAAGGCCTGAGAGCCCCCATTCCTGCCTGCCGTAGAGCTTCAACCTGGTGGATTCCACAGGTCAGGGGTGGGTGGCAGGGTGAGGGCAAGTTGGCAGGGTGGGAGACAGGTTGGCAGAGTAGGGGGTAAGTTGGAAATGGCATAGAAACAAACTAGGACCAGTCTACTAGGAGCACTAGGATCCGGGTGTCAGAAAAATGTTGTATAATTCTAACTTAGATCAGCATCCTTATAAGTCCTGAATAAAACAACCAATATGCTGTGAATCCGAGTTATGGAAACTTTAGGTAAAGATGCAAGATTTATGCTCCACTCTTTTTTCCCCCTCAAGCAAGAGAGATGTCAATACTTCCATTTTTTTTTCTTTAAAAAAATTGAACAAAAACACTGAGATTCTGAAGTTGTTTCAGAATCTTGACATTTTTATTTTATTTATCCTTAAACAGAATTTCTATTTAAAAAAAATATGTAACAAACTACCACAGAAAGAAAAAAAAAAGAAAAGTAATCATTAATTAACATTACAAACTTGAACCCTGGTTTGAAACTCACTTCTTTGTGTAACTCTATGANGAAGCCGATGGTGGATTCAGAGGAGGGGAGGGTGTCCCCTATGGTTTAACTATAGACACAGACCTCATTTTATAGAGCTTGGACATGTCACTATCATGAATCTGCTTTGTTTGAACCTAAACATCTAGTGGGTTTGTTTTGGTACCAGTAGTGACAGACAAGCCACCAGTTGATGTGGGCTGTCATGGAGGATTAAGTAGGAGGGTCTGAGAGCTCCCAGCACTGCCTGTTGCAGAGGCCACAGCCTGGTAGATGATGCGGGTAGGGGGCAAGCTGGCAGGAANTCTCAGGAAATGGAGCGCAAGCCAATTAGGAGCAGGCTACCAGGAACAGTAGCTTCTTGAACTTTAGAGGACTGAATAGTGTTGGCTCAAATCAACAACCTTTTAAAGCCTGGATAATACCACCGACAGAGTATTCTGCATTCATCTTACATTATTTAGTGATGGCAACTTTTCAAGAGAAGAAAGGCTATTTTTCTCTTTCAAAAAGTTCCTTGGGCTTTATGAAATGAAATCTTAGAATGAGGCAGAATTTCAAATATTAAATTTAGAATTATAATTCAAATTTTGTTAAGTATGTATATAGAATGTCATGGAAAAATGCATGGGCTGTATATCAAGACTCTCTGAGCCGGGAAGCCATATTTAATTTATTTGTATTTTATCGTGTTTCTTTTTTTTTTTTTAGCTATCTCTATTGAATAAGGAACCTTTTATGGAGCTTGAACAATGAAAATACTTAGACTAGAATACAAATCACCAATGTATAGATAACCCTTAGTTAACAGTGTATTATTCTTACTTGAGATTTATTTTTGGAAGCATAAATTATTAGAGATAAAATTAATAAAAAATAAAAATTAAACTTTCTAATTTTATTTCCTCTTAAATACACTTATTTAGAATATATTTGTTTCATTTTTAAATTCTGTGTGCATGTGTGTGATTGTGTGTTGATGTGTACAGGTGCCCACACAGTGCAGAAGAGGATATTGGATCCCCTTGAGGTACTTGACGATGGAACANAACTCAGGTCCTCTCTAGGAGCAGCACATGGTTTTAACTGCTGAGCCATTTGTCCAGCCACTTAACTACTCTCATAGTCATAAAAAGAATGATAACATTTTCTGAGATGTTAGCAATAGGGCTGCACTCATGTTCATACCTACTCCTTGGACATATCATAAATGTGAGAGTTTTATATTTTGAAACTTCAGAATAAGGAATTATAAGTAATTTATAAAGCTGTTTTAGGATACATGAAGATAGAGTAAGTTATGTTAGTAGTAAAGATTTCATGTTGTGGAAAGAATCTAAAGTAATAACNGCCCATAATGAAATAAATACAAAGACAAGAACGGTAAAGATATCAATTGAGGATTGTAACAAAATTCTTCCCAGTGTTTCAATAATAACAAAATTATTCCCAGGTCATAAAGTGGAAACTTGAGTATTTTAATTTTGGTGTGTTGGGTCTAATTCAGGGGACCCCATGCACCAAAATAAACAATATACTTTAATAGTTTCATAGAAATACTATCTGTACCTCCATCAGCAGGACACAGTTGTACAGAACTGATTCAGAACGTATACAATATAAAGGTGTTCAGAACACCACCTTCAAAAATACTGGAATAAATTTCTAGACCTTGCTGCCAGTGCTTTCCGGGCACACTGATGAAAGCTGTAATTTGTACAAGAAAGTAGTTCAGTGTGTGTGTGTAAAAGAGAGATAACATGGGCTGCACAGTAGAGCAATCACATTCCCCTGACTTTAGGCATAATTATTGTTCATANAGTCTTCCAATTTCAACTGTTGTATCATTTCTGTTCCATGCCAGCTGTTCCAATTTTATTTTAGCAAGTTTGGAACCCATAGGAGAGTTAAGTACCAGGTTCGCCATTTATTAGATGCCTAGAACTTTCTAAGAGATACTGACCATTCACAGTCCTGTTAGTTGAAGAATTATACTGCTTAAAANTCTTACTCCTAAGAACAGTGAGTGGATCTGAGCACAGTGGAACATATCTGTCAGCACTTGGGATCATGGGTTTGAGACCAATCTGAGCTACACAGCTGAAGTAATTACTTATATTGTTCTATTATTAAATAAAACTCAGGGATCAAATATCAGGGTAAAAACCTGATTGATCAGAGATGCTGTGAAGAAGCAACCAGTGACCTCCTCTCTCTCCTCAATCCAAAAAGGGCCCTCCAGTCTTTATAAGCCCCTCCCTACTACTTCCAGTGTCTCTTTATATATCCTCAGTCTTCTGAAAACTCTTGGCTAATTCTGGTCAGCTAGTAGCTAGCTCCGCCCTTGATTCAAGGCAGACTTTATTGTCAGTCTCAGGAATGTCAGAGTGTGATCAAAATATTCTACAACANACAGTAAGTTCCAAGCCAGCCTGGGATATGTAGAACTACTATGTCTCTAAAATACAAAACCCAAATACTCTAAAGGCAAAAAAAAAAAAAAATTAGCCTCTAAGGCCAATTAACATATTGGTCTGGTATCTCTTGGTTGATATTAGTAACAGAAAATATATTTAGCATTTCATCTATTATTGTAAAATTTCTTTTTTTCTCTTATTGGTAATAGATTTTTTTCTCATATAATATATCCTGATTATAGTTTCTCCTCCTCTACTCCTCCCAGTCCCCCTCCCCACCTCCTCTCCCCTCCAGATCCACTCCCTTTCTGTCTCTCATTAGAAAAGAATAGACTTCTAAGAGATAACAACCAAACATGATAAAATAAGTTATAATAAGATGAAGCAAAAACTGTCATATTGAAGTTGGATATAGCAACCCAACAGGAGGAAAAGAGTCCCAAGAGGAGGCAAAAGAATCAGAGACCCACTCATTCTCACAGTCAAGAGGCCATGAAAATACTAAGCTAACAGCTATAATATATATGCAGAGGACCTGGTGCAGACCCATGTAGGCCCTGTGCTTGCTGCTTCAGTCTGTGAGCTCATACGTGCCTGCTTAGTTTATTAGGAGGGCCTTGTTCTCCTGTTTTCCTTCATCCTCTCTGACTCCTATAATCTTTACACTTCCTCTTCAACAGGATTCTCTGAGCTCTGAGGGGAGGGTTTTGATGGAGACCTCTAATTTTAGACTCTATCTCTGCATAATGTCTGGCTGTGGGTCTCTGTATCTATTCCCATTTGCTGCCAGGGGAAGCCTCTCTGATGATGACTGGATAAGGCACTGACCTATGAGTATAGCAGAATATCATTAGAAATCATTTTACTAACTTTTTTTTTATAAAGATTTATTTATTAAGTATACAGTGTTCTGTCTGCATGTACACCTGCAGGCCAGAAGAGGGCACCAGATCCTATTATAGAAGGCTGTGAGCCACCATGTGGTTGCTGGGAATTGAACTCAGTACCTCGGGAAGAGCAGTCTGGATTCTTAACCGCTGAGCCATCTCTCCAGCCCAACTTTTTTTTTTTTTAAGATTTGGTTTTATCCTAGGTCTCTGGGTTATCTAGTCTCTGGTTCTTGGTGACCTAAGCAGTGTCAGGTATGTGTTCCTTCTCAGAGTGGGCCTTAGAGCAAATCAGACATTGGCTACTCCCACACATTCTGTGACACCATTTCCCAGCATATTTTGTAGGCAGGACAGATTGTAGATCAGAGGTTGTAGCTGGGTTGGTGTCCACATTTCTCTCTCAGTATCCTCCAGAGTACCTTCTTGCACCAAAGAGACTAGATTNTAGGGGTGAGGTAAGTAAGTGCTCCAAGTAAGCACCAACTTTTCCATGTTCAATGAGTTGTGTGGGTGTTGTCCTCGGCAATGGGGCCCCCACTGTCAGTTTGCAAAGAGAAACCTTTTGTCTTAACAACATCCTGTGTTGTTCAAGGATTTCCACAGGACCCCACTCCCCTTGGCTAACAACTCAATTGAATGCACCTTAGTCTCACCACAGGAAGCCTTGCCTGGCTATAAGAGATGTCCAGTTGAGACTCTGTATCTCCCATTACTAGGAGTCCTCATTAGATTCACATTTATAGATTCCAGGAAGTTTCTACTGCTCTAGGTTTCCACACCACTGCTATATGTGTCCCCCATTCNAGCTGTCTTTCCCTGTACTCTCTCCCTCCACCTCATCTCTCCTTCTCACCTGATTCCCCCATGTCCTGACATCACCCCAAGTCTGCCCATAAAATCTATTTTATTTCCCCCTCTCAGAGAGATCTCTGCATGCTTCCTAGACCCTTCCTCTTTGCCTAAACTCTCTGAGTCTACACACTGTAGCTTGATTATCATGTACTTAGCAGCTAATATCCCCTTATAAGTGAATACATGCCATTTTTATCTTTCTGGGTCTGGCTTTCCTCACTCAGGATGATTTTTCAAGTTCCATACGTTCGCCTACAAATTTCATGATGTCATTTTTTTAACAGCTGAGTAGTGCTCAATTGTGTAAATGTAACATATTTTTTAAATCCATTCTTCTGTTGAGAGACATCTAGGCTGTTTCCAGTTTCTAGCTATTATGAATAAAGCCCCAATGAACACAGTTGAGCAAGTGTCCTTGTAATAGGATGGAGTATCTTTTGGGTATATGCCCAAGAGTGGTATAGCTGGGTCTTAGGTAGATCGGTTCCCAACTTTCTGGGAACCACCATATTGATTTTCATAGTAGCTATACAAGTTTGCACTTCTACCAGCAATGGAGGAGTGTTCCCATTGCTCAATATCCCCTCCAGCATGAGCTGTCACTTGTGTTATTGACCTTAGTCATTCTGACAGATATAAGATGGAATCCCAAAGTGGTTTTGATTTGTATTGTCCTGATGGCTAAGTGCTTGCTGTGGTANGATAGTTGGTTTCTAGTGGAGACATGTTGCCCTGGCTAATGTTGATTGTGTTCTTATGCTGGCATCTTGGAATCTGGATNTGGATGATTAAAGTCCTATGAGCTGATTTCTGGATTTGTCTTTGTTGGGTGGGTGTTTTGTTCCTGGGTTTCTGTTTCCTCTCCGGATTTTTTGGAGAGTGTGAGGGCTGTGTGTTGCTTGTTTTTCTGCCCTGTTCAGCTGGTGTATTCATAGGAATGGCTGCTGGTGCTGGAGCCTGGGGTGACTGGGATGAGTTTGGGGGGGTGGGTAGGGAGGATTGGAAAAGATCTTTGTGATGCATTAGGGATGGGATCAAAGAGGAAAGGGAGACAACAGGTTTCCAGCTACAGAGCTGGTGATAAGGCTTGGAGATTTGGATTTCAGGAGCAGTAGGAGAGGTATGGGTCTGTCTTCAGTCTACTTGTTGCCCTGGGAAGAGCTGCCCTTGGGTTAGCCTAGGGTGGCTGTTGGAGTTGGGGGCTGTGAGAGAGGTAGGAGGGGATGGTCTGTGGGATCCACAGGAGGTATAGGGAGGGGTGAGGGAAGGCTGAAGTGGTATTCTGTTACAGAGATAGGGATGAGACTGGGGGATTGGGTCTCTATTATTGATAAAATTGCAATGTTTACCATATAGTTTATTATCTTAAGAAACTTGAAAGCCATATACATTCTGAAAATAATTACACACTCATGTTGTCATACTGGTATAGTGAAATGTTGTTTTAAAGAGTTTAAAATTTTATCTAATTTCTTATGAATTATGGGTAAAGACAGTAGGCTGTTGTTTTCATAGCACAAGAAGAACAACCTAAATATTATTGTGCATTAATAGTATCCAACAGGATTTGAGTAGCATGAAAATTGCTTCAAGAGTCATCTGTGAAATGATGAAAAACTTTTCACAAGATTGCTTCAATACCCAATAGCTAGGCATGATTTTCAGGGTAGAGAGAATGCTGGGAAGAAGGAGGGCAGAGTCAGAGGAGATGCCATGAGATGCAGAGCGAGCAGGATGGGAAGTATACAGATCAGGTAAATGAGCCTTGGGGCAGCACATAGATGAATAGAAATGGGTTAATTTAAGTTATAAGAGCTAGTTAAAAACAAGCCTAAGCTATCAGTTGAGCATTTATAATTAACATTAAGTGTCTGTGTGGTTATTTGGAAACTGTATGGTAGGACAGAAAAGTCCGCTTGTACAGACTCTCCATCTTTTCCATCTTTATATGGCTTATCCTTTTTATATTATTTCATTCTCTCTTTAAGAACTTTATCTCACTTATAAACTATTTACTTTTTCTATCACTGTCTATACCCAATTTCTTTTTTTTTAAAGGCTATGCCCATTTTTAAATACACTGTAACTTGTTTAGAGGTTTTTTTTCTGTTTGGATCTATCTTTATTGAGCATCTGCAGCTTTCTCTGATCATGTGAGATAAATCTTAAACTACTAAGTTATTCCTCAGTGTGGCTCAACTTAGAACATGGCTCTGGCAGCTTGCTCTAGCCTGCAGGCACCACTGGTAGAGGCGCCTCTGTATGCTGAGCACTGGCCCAACTGCAGGACTGGAAAGCCACATCCAGCTGCTTGTCCAGAACTTTTCTTAGCTTTCTCACGCCCTATTTTTGGATATATGAACCCTCACATTGGACAGCATTTGTAAACGGATTTTTCTTTGGGTTACTAGCTCACAAAAAACATCAGAGAGACTTATTAATTATGAAAGCTCAACCTTAGCTTGTGCTCATTTTTAAAAAAAGATTTGTTTATTATATATATAGTGTTCTGCCTGCATATATGCCTGCATGCCAGAAGAGGACACCAGATCTCATTCTAGGTGATTGTGAGCCACCATGTGGTTGATGGGAATGGACCTCAGGATCTCTGGAAGAGCAGCAATGGAGCCATCTCCCCATCCTGTAGGCTTGTTTCTAACTAGCTCTTATAACTTAAATTAACCCATATTTTTTAATCTTCATTCTTCCATACACTCATTACCTCATCTCCATTTTGCCCATCCTGCCGGCTCCTCCGTGTCTGGCTAGCAACCCTGCCTTTCTTCTTCCCAGAGTTCTCTCTGTCCAGAAGTCCTGGTTATACCTTCTGCCTAGCTATTGGTCATTTAGCTTTTTATGAAACCAATCACAGTGACATATCTTTACACAATGTAATCAAATGTCTTACAACAACATACTGTAATGGATGCAGGACTGAGAATGGAGTGGAGGAGTGCTGTTTTAAGAGGCTGAGGTGCAATTTCAACTGCACCTCCATCTTGCAGTTGCCTTGTGAACCATTAGTCTCTGACACTGGGTAAAAGAAGATGATGCCCTGGCTACTGAGCATCAAGATCAGTGTTTTTAGGCCTCTGGACCACAGAGTCCAATGCATTTTCCTACAGAAAGCCACCAAAATTACTCATCAATGTAATGGAGGGCATATTTAGTTCCAAGNACTGTGCTGATCTTCGACGGTATGGAGATGAAACATATAATCCCTAGAGAGAGGAACTCACTGAAGATAAGGGAAACANGTGGAATGACATGTGACAAATGATGTAAATAGTGCTGCATTTGAGTGCCATGGCCCAAAACCAAAAGAGGTGCCAGCTCTGCTCAGAGGTACCAATCAATGTTTCCACAGAAGAGATGGCATTAGGTCTCAGANGGGTAGGCATCCCCTATTACCAAATAGAGTCTGTCTTTTCACTTCAAGAGGGAAAAAGGAGCATGTGTGTTTTTGGAGAAAGTTGCATAGCTTGTTTAGTAGAAGCAGTGATGGATTTACCATCTGAGTCTGCTTTCTATGACNAGCTTCTCTGTGGAGATGGAATGCTTCCTTCTTGTATTTACACCCCGAGTCTCCTCCCTAGGCAAGGGGTGGACCTATAGCTAGCTCTGCTAGTTTAATGGGGCAAAAAAGAAGAAAACGACACTGAAGAGAAATAATCTTCATGGCATCACAGGGTTTGCACGTTCTGGTGCCAGTAATGGCAGAGTGGGTGACACTAGGCCACAGATTGTGTCACAGTAATGCTGTCTCTGCAGCTCAGGATCATTGTTCTGTGGTGGCAGTGATGGTGTTCTTACCCAGCTTGNTTGCATACTCTGCTTTTGGCTGGTTTTTCTTGATGCTGCTTTTCTTTTTTTCCTTGGATAACCCCTGGTCCCCCCTCACCTATTTTTCAGTTTGGTTTCTCAACCTTAACAAAATTTCTGTGAGCTACTCAGAATATATCTTGTCACAAATTATTTTCCTACTCTTTTGACAATATTTCTCAATTAAAAATGTTATATGGATCAATAGATGTTCACATTTGAGTTGAAAAGGTGAAGGGTAGAATGTGAAAGGCCTCATATGCCTTGGTAATATTCTCCACATAGAAGTCTTTAAAATAAATTTATATGATTGTATTTGTGCTTAAGAATTTTTGTACTTGAACTGAGCTTGGTTAGAAAGATGGGAATGATGATAAGAAGTCCACATTGGAGGTAACCTTGATGGTCCAGCAAGAAGTATGAAGGTTTAAAAAAAAATGGGGCATTGAGAAAGAAAGAAAAGTCAATTCATGAGCTTGTCTAGAAGAAATTGTATTGGTCTTGGTGACCTGTGGGCTAGGATATATAGAGAAGTTGATGAAAACTTGAAGATTTATAGTTTGGATAAATGCATAGATAGATGGATAGAAGGAGGGATGGGTGGATGGATGCTATATCCACAGACCACATTATCCAGCAAGTTTTACATTTACTGAGTTGCTGGATGCAAGGAGCAGCTGGAGATGTGTAGGTGTAGATGGATAACTGAATTTGAGCATCTTTGAGAGTAGCAGAGAGCCAGCTTAAGAAACCCCTCGGCAGTGTCAGTTAGCAATTTCTATTATCCATTGTAAAGTATTTTGTGTAACCTGTGAAACTCAATTTTAACTGGAGAAAGAGGTACTATAGTTTAGTTTTGTTAAGCAGCTGATTAATTTTTCAAATGACCCATTTCATGGAGCCCTGAGTTATCAAACACTTGAAAATGAGTAAGTTTATGTTAGAACAGGTAGACTCCTTTATACATGCACAGAAAAACCACACTGTACCCCATCAAGATATAGAACTAATGCATACAAACAGAGAAACTTTAAAGAGAAACAAGCATGGAAGCCCAGAATATACCTGCTGATCTCAACCCTGGCTCCCAGTTAGCCGCTAAGTGCCTCCTAAAATGTCTAGGGTTCCAAGTATAAAATATCCTCTACCTACCCAGCAAGATCCATACAGCTCCATTCAGTTACAGCCCATCAATTTTTTTCCCTGTACTCATCAGTGGAACTTCCTCGTCACTCCTCTGATATCCTAGTTCAGACTTGTCTCTGATAGACTTAAGCATATGTTAATAGATGTTTTATACAAGAGATGCATACAGACACACAAAAGAAAGAGGTTTTGAATGTATGAAGTTGTTTAATATGTCTGGGGAACTCATCCATTTATTATGGAGATTAAGTATTCAAACAAGATTCTACTTCAAAGTGACTTGAGCTACATAAACGAAAGTTTTAGCTGTCTATGTATCAGCAGTGAATATATTATTAGCAGTAAAATGCAATTTATATTATATAAAATTAATATATTTTATAAAAACAATATATTATTAATAATATGCTGAGATTAGCATATATATGTATACACTATTCTGTGAGCAAGTCTAGACCTATGAAAATACTTTTACAAAAGTATTCATGCTTTTGATGCCCCAAACTTCTAATATGGTTAAGATAAATGTATGTGCTTTAAAATATTTTTTTTTCTTTCAGCAAAAGAAGCTTTTGGGATGAAAAGAAACACTAAAGCTACTGGAGCAGGAAAGAGAATGGAGATATTGATCATTTTTATTTTCTAGCAAATGTCAATGCTTGTGGCTTGTGGCCTTTTTGTACCTCAGGCTCCTCTTCTTCAAAGGGATTTCCTGCTCCTCCTTAATCTATTCAGCCTTTCTTCATTTCAAACAAACTTCNGCCTGGAATAGCTATACAGTAACAGAGGGGTTCAGTTTTGCAGGAAAAAGGCTTCAGATTTCTGTTTCAACCCTTGCAAAGTCTTACATCGGAAAGCCATATTAGCAAGGAGGAAAGTGAAATGTGGCCAATGCTCACAAAAAAACATTGGTGTATCTCATGTTTCTCACCAAAAATACCATGGGAATGAGGCCATGTCTACTGTGTCTATTCACCTNTTCATTCTTTCATCATTGATGAGTATTTTGCAAGTACCTACTGTGTGCTGGTGGGTCTTGGAGGACAGTTGGGACTGTTTCAGGTATCATCCTTGCCCTAGTGCAGCTTAAAAGATGGTCAGACGTGGAAAAACATTTACAAAATCATACAGAGAGCGCAGAATCTCTACTAAAGCTTTTGTGATTCAGTGTGGGAAATTTCATTTCTGTTCCTGATGGTCTTATTCCTTCTTCTCCCACTCAAGTCGCTTTTATTATTACAATGTACTGATTGGGACAGCACAGATATGGGGAAACAGTGGCCAATTGGCTATTTATGCCTAAGTGCGTGTGTGCGTGTGTGTAGGGGGGTGTTGAAACTCAGTGTGGTTATTATATACAGTTGAACAGGGAGGTGTGGTTATTGCATACAGATAAACAAGGAGGCAGGATTATATACAACTGAACAAAGAGGCAGGTTTAGCTGATCTCAGTAGTAGCCAACTCTGTAGGGGAGTAATCTGCAGGCAATGGACATCTGGGCATGATGGACTTTTTCTACACACACTGTCAACATTTCCCCTAGGATGAGAGGAATACTTTACCATCTCTATAANCCTCTCCCAACTCTGGGCTTTGCCACTCCCATGGGTCTGAGGCATTGGAGTCCTTTACATGGCTATGCTCATGTCAAACAATACACATTCACCAAGGACTCCATTCACTCCCTACAGGGTGTTATTAATGCCATATTTACAATGANTTATTAAAGTTTCCATGTAACATTTCAATGCTTTAAATTATTAATAATGATATGTTTAATATTATCTTGGAGTATCTGTCATCTTTTTTATTGCTTAGTTTTGTAAGACAGGATTACCATAGTCAACATGACAGAGAAAGCAGGTCCAACAATGTTTATTCCATTTAATCCAGTCTAAAACTCTTAACATTTACAAAAGTATAGCTATGAATATGGCTAAATATTTATTTTCATAATCTCTAGTTTCACATATTTGTTCAGAACTGAAATTCTGTATCTTCTCTATGTCCTAGCAGAGTTAACAGAACAAACTCCACCCCACCCCTTTACTAACTTCCCCCCTGACTTAGTCTCTTTCATTTTTATGGCTCTAAAAAAA
>LZPO01035869.1:17137-27435 GCA_001675575.1 Neotoma lepida | reverse complement strand
TTTTTTTCTTTGTTTTTAATTAAAAGATTTTCTTATTTTGGGATTTTATTTCTATTTTGAGAAACTTGTATATTTTGTTTTAGTTCCCAGAGTCTTTAGCTGTCATACATAGTGCAGAATACAGCACATCCCTGTAAAGCTTGTCATCTTTCATGAAAGTTTAGATTATACTTATCTCCAATTGCATCACATATACACATCTGTCTGTATATTTATGTATCTATATATCTATCCACACACATAAACTATTGCAATTTTCATTAAGCACTCCCCATTCCTCACTTGCCCTTATTCTGGGAGGTCTGTGTGTAGGTCAAGCTTTTATTTGAGTCTTCGGAAGAGGGCTGAAGCTTTCAGAAATGGTGAGACCAATATGCTTGCAAATTTCACAAAACCACAAACATCATTCCACTTCCTGGCAGACACTTGGATACTTCTTTCAATGATTTATGGATACAGACCTGTTGTCTTCCAGCTTGTAGTTGGCTTATGCGACAGTGACACTGGATTTTGTCCTCAGAGTGTCCAATGTCTGAATTATAGACAATCAAGCTAAAAGCCAGTGTGCCACATCCCCAGATAAAGGCAAGAGCAAAGTTCAGAAGCAAAACAGGAAGTGAGAGTGCTGTGCCATTCAGAAGGCGGCCAGTGAGATGGGTCAGCAGGAAAAGACTTACCACAAAGACTGCAGAGCTGAGGTAGATACCTATGCCCCACGTGGTTGTTTTCTGACCTCCTGCGCATGCTCTGGTGGGTGCCCTTGACAGGTTGTTCTCTGACCTCTTGTGCATGCTCTGGTGGGTGCCCCTGCCAATACATGGATAAGTAAATAAAAATTTAAAGTTATCCGTCAGGCTGAAAAAACCATGTAGGCTTGAGGGGTGCTTTCTTACAGACACAGAAGCAGCAGTACATTTAAATTTAAATAATTTAATCCAAATTAAAATTTGAAATTATGTGTGAGAACAGACTCTCAGGGACTCCACAGATTCCTGTGTTATATGCCTCATCATGATGGCTTCACTGAGTTATACTTCTCTAGAATAGAATGGTTCAATTCCAAGCCTTTGTATCTTCAGCACTGTGCATTTAATTGCTGCTATATATATGAGTAGCTTTACTTTAGTTATCCTTTTTTCTCCCATCCACATGATTAATATTTATTAATTGAGATATCTAACAGTCAATAAAAGATGATGAATTGGATTTGCTTTTAAGTGTGACATATGTTGAGGAACCAAGATAATTTCTGCTTCAGACCTGATGTACCTAGAATAATACTGACTGTAGGTTTTTCTACTTGAAATAAAATGTGAGCCATACCATAATACCTGGAAGGAAGCTACTTTGGTCTCTGTTTCTGGGTTCAAGAAAGAAGGCATCCAAATTTTTCTGAGATTATTTTTTTCTCTTCTGCCAAGTTAAAACATATCCATTCATCCATAACATTTAATATATTTTATGGACAAAAGATTAAAGAGAACCAAAGTTGAAAATCTCAGCTTCAAATTTGGATAAGATGGGGCTGGGTAATGGTGCAACACACCTTTAATCCCAGCACATGGGAGACAGAGGCAGGTGGATCTCTGAGTTCTAGGCCAGCCTGGTCTGCAGAGCGAATTCCAGGGAAGCCAGGGCTACAAAGANAGACCCTGTCTCACAACAAACAAACAAACAAACAGACAGACAGACAGAATGGCACAAGACACAATCTTTCATCACAAATAAGAGAAGGGGCTTTAGAAGTAGGCTGCTGTGACTGAATACAAATCCTTCTACTTCCCAGATGTTTGACTCTCGAAGATTACCTTTGCAAGTCTCCATTTCTTCACTGGCAAAATGGAAATAGAGTTGGTTACATAACTGCTTTAAAAATAATAAAGTTACTTTATTTATTTTGTGTACCTATACAGACTCTTGCATGTCATGGCCTGCGTGTGTAGAGTCTGGAGAACATTGAAAAAGATTCGGTTCTCTGCTTCTACCATGTAGGTCTCAGGGGTTGAACTCAGATCCTCAAGCTTGGTGGTAAATGGATTGTCTCACTGAACCACCTTACAGTCCCACCCCACTACAGTTTTTATGAGGCTTTATTAAATTCATAACGATAAATTATTTAGAACAGTACTTGCCACATTGTTATAATCCTACCTTAATTTTTATAAATTATTAGAGATTTCTAATTGAATTTTGTGTTATCCAGTTAAATCACTAGTTTTATATATTCCTTTCTTTTAGAGACAGTGTCTCACTAATTAGCACAGACTGATCTCAAACTCACTATGTAATCCTGACTGATCCTGATCTCATAATCACCTGCTGTGGATTTGAATCTTCAAATTAATCAAAAATTCAGCACTGTAAAGTCCTTAAAGTGGCCAAAATATGGGAGATGGGGGCAGAAGTGGAGGATAGAGAATGCTGGGGATAAAAGTCAGCAACAAAGCCTGAATCTCTTCTCTGCTTAAGCTAATTGGTAGAAGGAATCCAGAACCCAGGATGAAGTCAGCCAGAGAAGTGTACTCATGACACAGGCCAGGATAAATGCATACATTTATATATATGACACGTTTTCTTGAAAAATATTCATGATATTAACTTGGGGCCAAAGAGCTACTTTAGGTCAAATTGAATTAATGTCTTGTAGTATTAGAAAACCAAATCAAATTAAATCAGAAGATTTAATGAAATGAAATTGAGATAAGAAACTATGTTTTGTTGTTGCTCTGTTTGTGATAAGGCCATCTTATTTAGACCAAGGCAGTCTTGAACTCACAATCCTCCTGTCTTTGTCTCCTGGCGCTGAGATTATATAGATGTGTGCTGTTGTACCATACCCAACTCCTTACTAACTTAAAGTACTTTCTCAAGGCATCACAAACGTTTTCTAAATTTCTCATCTCCAGTGAAGCCNCGCTAAGTTCGATCATTTTGTTTACCATTAACTTGGTTTCCAGTGCCCTACTTTCCCATTGTCAGCTGTTTGCCAAGATAAACTCCATATCCAAACAAACAAGTATCTCAGTGAAAAGAACTGCTGTGTTTTTTTTTTCTGTTAATATTTACTGTGAAGTAAAGAGTTATGAATCTTACTAGTAGANTGTTAAATGGCTGTAATGGTGCCAGTATTTATAGAGAGCTTTCGGTGTTTAAAGTAACCTCCTGACTGGCTTCATTTTTGGTATCATTCACTAAAAGTGGTAGCGTGGGTAGGTAGGTACTACCATCCTAAGGTTACCTATGATGGAATTAGAACTCTGAGAAAGAAGTGTCTTGTCCTAGTTAGGTTGACAATAAAACAGAACTAAAAGATAGATCTTTTAAATCACACTATCTTATAAAAATAATTTTGTGTTTTTAAGAGCTTTGTAAATGAACATTATCTGTGTCACTTCCAACCCAACTCTTCTACCTCTTTTGTCCTCCTTGCTTTGCCAAATTCATGATCTCATCTATAATTATTCTTGTTAGATGTATACATGCACACACACACACAAACACGCTTGCATACACGCACATACAAGCTACTGAATCCATTTAGCTTTGTTTGCATGTACAAGGGTCCAGANAGAGATTATTACAAAGAAACAAGACTGCTTAAAATGCAGAGAGTAAGTGACTGTGCATCTCTGCCCATCCATCCATAATTATCTATTCTATTTCCCCTTCTTAGGTAATCCAANCCTTTCTTTGGTCCCTTACTCTGAACTTAATTTCTGTGGTTAAATGGATTGTAGCCTGCTTATCAAAGACTTAACATTCACATATAAGCAAATAGATAACCTATTTGTCCTTGGAGTCTGGATTACCTCACTCAATGTTTTTTTTTTCCCTAGCTCCATCCATTTGCCTGCAAATTTCATTTTTTAACAGCTGAGTAATATTCCATTGTGTAAATGTATCACTTTCTTATTTTCTATTTCTTTCTCTTTTTTTGCTATTCATCCATTGACAGAAATCTATTCTGTTTCCTCCGTTGAGAACTCTCTGTTTAGATCTGTACTCCATTTTTGTTGGGTTATTTTTTTCTTGATGTCCAGGTTTTTGAGTTATTTAAATATTTTAGAGACTAGCCCTCAATCAGATGTGTAGTTGGTAAAATATCTTTTTCTCATACTGTAGCCTGCTGCTTTGTTTCAATGATTATGTCCTTTGCCATACAAAAGAAGCTCTTCAGTTTTGTGAGGTCTTATTTATTAATTGTTGATCTTAGTCCATGCACTGATGGCATTCTGTCCAGAAAGTCTTTTCCTGTGCCAATGAGTTCAAGGATATACCCCCATTTTCTCTTCTATTGTGCTCAGTATATCTGGTTTTATGTTAAGGCCTTTGACCCATTTGGAGTTGATTTTGCACAGGGTGATAAGCATGGATCTATTTGAAGTGTTCTACATGCAGTCATCCAGGTTGATTAGAACTATTTGTTGAAGATGCTATCTTTTTTCCAGTGTGTATATCTGGCCTCTGTATCAAAAATCAAGTGTCCATAGATGTGTGGAGTTATGTCTGGGTCTTCAATTCGATTCCATTGATTAGCATCTCTGTTTATGGCATTTACCATGCTGTTTTTTATTACTATAGCCCTGGAGTACAAATTGAAATCAATGGTGATACCTCCAGCAGTTCTTTTGTTATCTGGGATTGTTTTAGCTATCCTGGGTTTTCATTTTGTTTTATTTGNTTTTGTTTTTGTATATGAAGCTGAGAATTGTTCTTTCAACATCTGTGAAGAACTGTGTTAGAATTGTGATGGAGCTTTCANTGAATTTGAAGATTGCTTTTGGTAGGATGGCCATTTTACCATATTAATCCTATTGATCCATGAGCATGGAAGATCTTTCCATCTTCTGATAACTTCTTCAATTTCTTTCTTTGGTTCCTTACAGTTTTTATTATAAAAGTCTTTCATGTGCTTGGTTAGAGTTACCCCAAGATATTTTTTGAGGGTATTGTGAGAAGTATTGTTTCCCTGATTTCTTTCTGTCTGTCTGTCATTTGTATATAGGAATACTATGGAATTTTTGTGTATCAATTTTGTATCTTTTAGCTACTTTGCTGAAAGTGTTTATCAGCTGTAGGAGTCTCCTGGTGGAGTTTTTAGTGTCATTTATGTACAGTATCATGTCATCTGCAAATAAAGATGCTTTGACTTCTTCCCGTATTTGTGTCCCCTGGATCTCCCTCAGTTGCCTTACTGCTCTAGTTAACACTTCAAGTACTATATTGAATAAATATGGACAGAATGGGCAACCTGGTCTTGTTCCTGATTTTAGTGGAAATGCTTTGAGTTTCTCCCCATTTAGGTTCATGGTGGTTGTGGGTTTGCAGTAAATCATCTTTATTATGTTGGGGTATGTCCCTTGTATCCCTAGTCTCTTTAGGACCTTTATCATGAAAGGGTGTTACATTTTATCACAGACATTTTCTTCATTTAATAAGAGGGTANTGTGGTTTTTGTCTTTCAGTCTGTTTATATGATGGATTGTATTTGTTGATTTACACATGTTGAACCATCCCTACATCTCTAAGAATTAGCCTACTTGATCATGGTAGATGTTCTTTTGAATGTATTCTTAGTTTCAGCTTGCAAATATTTTATTGAGAATTTTCCATCTGTGTACATAAGGGAAATTGGTCTGTAATTCTCTTCCTTTGTTGGGTCTTTATGTGGTTGGGTATCAGGGAAAACTCTGGCCTCATAAAACAAATTGGGCAATGTTCCTTCTGTTTTTATTTTGTGGAATAATTTGAGGATCATCAGCGTTAATTCTTCTTTGAAAGTCTGGTAGTATTTTGCACTTAAACCATATGGCCCTGGGGCTTTTTTATTGGGAGATTTTTAATTGCTGCTTCAATTTCACTAGGGGTGATAGCAGGTCTGTTTAAATTGCTTATCTGATCTTGATTTAACTTTGATAGGTGGTACTTATCCAGAAAATTGTCAGTTTCTTTTAGATTTTCCATTTGGTGGAGTATGGGTTTTTAAAGTATGTTCTTATGATTCTCTGGATTTCCTAAGTGTTTGTTCTAATTTCCTCCTTTTTGTCCCTAATTTTGTTGATTGGATCTTCTCCCTCCGTCTTTNAGTTAATTTGGCTAAGGGTTTGTCAATTTTAGTGATTTTTCTCAAAGAACCAAGATTTTGCTTCATTGATCCTTTGTATTGTTTTGTTATTGTGCTGTTGTTGTTTCTATTTTATTGATTTCAGCCAGGAATTTGATTATTTCTTGCCACCTATTTTCCTTTTGGGTGTGATTTCTTCTCTTTGTTCTAGAGAGTTCAGGTGTAAGTTACTATTATTAAAATCTCCCCAATTGTTTTAATGTAGGCACTTAGTGGTATGAACTTGCCTCTTAAAACCACCTTCATTGTGTCCCATAAGTTTGGGTACATTGTGCTTTCATTTTCTTTTCTTTTTATAGAAGGTTTTTATTTCTTAGTAATAATTCTTATTTCTCTTCCTAACTTCATACCTTTGACAATAAATTTGTTTTATTATGTGATTTTTTCTCTTTTATTGAAAATAAATTCTTTTCCCATACAATATATCCTGATTACAGTTTCCCCTTCCTCTACTCCTCGCAGTTCCTCCACATCTCCCTTCTCATCAAGATCCACTCCTTTTCTGCTCTCATTAGAAAAGAACGAGATTCTAAGAGATAACAACCAAACATGACAACATAAATAAAGTAAGTTAAAACAAAAATCATCACAAAAACAAAAATCGTTGAGGTTGGATAAGGCCAACAACCACTAGAAGGAAAAGAGCCCCAAGAGTAGNCACAAGAATCAGAGACCTACTTGTTCATACACTCAGGAATCACATGAAAATACCAAACTGAAAGCTACAATACATATGCAGAGGACTCAATGCATACCCATGCAAGCCCTATACTTTCTGCTTCTGTGTCTGTGAGTTTATATAAGCTTTGTTCAGTTGATTTAAAGAGCTTTTTTTCTCCTGGTGTCCTCCATTCTTTCTGGCCCCCATACTTCTTCCACCTCCTCCTCCTCAGGGTTTCCTGAGCTCTGAGGGGAGAGATTTGATGGAGACATCCCATTTAGAACTGTGTGTTCCAAGGTCTCCCTCTCTTGGTGTAATTCCTTGACTGTGGATCTCTGTTTGTTTCTATCTGCTGCAGGAAAGANCTTCTCTGATGATGGCTGCATAAGGCTCTGATCTATGAGTAGAGCAGAATATCATTTGGAGTAATTTTATCACTACTTTTTAAAAGACCAGTGGTTTTGGGGTTTTTCCTAGGTATCTGGGCTATCTTGTCTCTGGTTCTTGGTCACCCAAGCAGTGTCAGGTATGGTTTCCATCTTGTGGAGTGAGCCTTAAGTCAAATCAGACATTGGTTGGTTACTCCCACAAGTTTGTGCTACCATTGCCCTAGTATATTTTACAGGCAGGAAAGCATTGCAGATCAAAAGATTTGTGGCTGATTTGTGGTTAATTTTCTCTTTTGTAAACCTGTAGAGTAACTTCTTGTAACAAAGACTCTAGAACATAAGGGTAAGGGATCTATGTAGGCACCAGATAGACCTTTCCATGTTCAATGAGTTGTATAGGTGTTGTCTTCAGCAATGGAGACCTTGCTGTCCATTTGTAGAGAGCAACTTATTGTCTTGGCAACAGACTGGGTTGTTTGGGGATTTCCATGGAACCCCTTTGGCTGAGAACTCAATTAGATGCAACCTAGTCCCATTACTGGAAGCTTTGTTTGGTGACAAGAGATGGCCAGTTGGGACTCCATGTCCCCAATTATTTGGAGACCTCATTAGGATCACCTTCATATACTTGAGGAGGTTTCTACTGCAGTGGGTTTCCATACCACCTCTCAAATTCTTGGTGTCTCTTCCTGAATTTTCTCCCTTAGCTCCATCTTCTGTCTGCATCCCTTTCTGCTTGTGGAAACAATGTGTCTCCCTGGCCTGGAACTCACTAACTAGTTAGGTTGGCTGGCCCGCAAATCCAAATGTCCTTCTGGCTTTGTTATCTGGGTTCTGGAGGTAGAACTTACCTTCTCCTGCTAACACAGCAAGAAGTTTACCATCTCAGCCATCTCCCCAGACCCTATATCTTTTAGTTTGGATAATACCCAATAGTCTCTTCACTCCCTAAATTACCATCTTCTGCTTGATTAACAAACATGATTATATACTTGACATCTACATACTAAATCCAATAAAGATAATTATTGGCTAATATATGTTACATTAAAATAGATCATATATGGAAAGAAACTCAAATTGTTTAAGAAATTAATGTAAATTACAGACTCTGTGTTCAGAACTATGTACAGAAAAGGCCTTCATGACTTAAAGAACATTAAATCACAAAANGAACTTAGATGATACACAGACACACACACACACACATAAATAAATACAACACTCAGATTTCAAAAGATCTGGGTAATTATATGGTAAAATAGAAGGCAATTTTAAGAATAGGTAATAATTTTTGGAGTTAGGGTAATGACACATATTGTATATGAACAGAAAGAGAGACAGAGACAGAGACTGGGAGAACAGCAGCTATATTAGATACATAATAGACTATAATCCTCTTCAAGGTTTCTCTGTGTCCTTCAACAGCCTTTATCGTGCATTAATAGCTACTGTGTGTGAAGGACTACTGCTTGATGTTTGCAATCTTTACTCTTTTTGAAAATCAGTATTAATTGTATGGAAAAACCTTACATTCTTCTTAAAATTTAAAATGTTCAAAGACAAGGCTGAAGAAATTGTTTAGTATATCAAAGTGTTTGCTGTACAAACATGAAGATCTGAGTTGAGATCTCAGCACCCAATCTTCAGAAAAATAAAAAATAAAAGCCAGGCATGGCTTGTGTGCCTCTAACCCCAGCACTGTTGCTCTGGGAAGAGGAGGACAGCTCATGTTTGCTGGCTANTGGTTTAACTTCAGGGTCTGTGGAGATCCCTGAACCTCTGTCCCTGTTCAGGCGTCATCTATAGGAGGCCTGCTTCCACCTTTTACAGGGTCCCTATGAGGAGGAGAGAGGAATAAGAAATATTAGGTAAAAAGATAGCCCTAACCAATGAGAGGAGAGACAGAAACGCAGGACAGCTTTGGGAGGACCTGGGTCAAAACCCAATGGCCCAGAACTTTATTCAGAAGGGCTTTTTATAACAATGCCAAGGGGTGAGGCAAAAGACCTTCCCCTTGCTAGATACAACCAAGTATAGACCCTTCCAAACACCTGATACTCAGGCCTGTGGTCTAATCATCCTCTTATGCAGCCCTGCTGGGTAAAGCAAGCTCCAGTCTCACTAGAAAACCTCTGTGGGCTCCCACAAGGGTCCATTAGAGACACAGTCACACAGTACTGAGAACACACACACACACACACACACACACACACACACACACACATACACATCACATGCACAGATGTTCAACTATCTCCAACTCTTGTAAATATTTGTCCAAATTTCAAGGTATATATTTAAAGGGTTTTTTTATATGGAAAGAGCTACACAATGCAAGTGGTGAGTTTATTCATTTTAGAAAGTAATGCTTGCTAGCTAACTTTTGAAACTGAAAAACAATAAAATAAGAACTGAAAAAATTCCTAGTACTTTTAGGCTCATTGCTGACAACACCTTTGTAACTGAATTACATAAAGCAAAGCCAAGGCTGGCTACAAGTGGACAATACAGTGTCCATCCTGAACACTAGCAAAGAGTGCTGAGATTTGGTAGCTTCAGGAAACAGAAGCAGAGAATGCAACAGAGAATAAATTTCAGCTGAACTCAAGGTATAAACCTGAGCTGCTCAGCTAAAATATTTTCACTTTAGTTTTGTTTTGATGCACTTTCAGACATCTTAAGAAGATGCTTGCAGCATTATTTGCAGCAGTCAAGATACAGAAACAGGAGCTCATAGATGGGTAACGGCAGATGGGGAGAGGAAACCTGGCAAACATACAGAGTAGGGCATTATTATCCAGTTATGAGAGAGGAAACCTTGATGTCCAATGTTAAGGCATTATGCTAAGTAGAATAAGTTCTTCAGAGAAATTAAAATAGTGTCTGATCTCACCTGTATGTGGAATCTAAAGAAGCTGAACCCCAAAGCAGAGTCCTAGGAATTAGCTACTGAATAAAGGATTCAAAGTTAGATAAATAACTTTTGGGATCAAATNCACAGCACGGTATCTGCAGTTGGTACTATTGGGTTACTTCTTGAAATTTTCTGTAAAGTAGATCTTAAATGTTCTTACCACCCACCTACACACACACGAACACACACACATGTACACTCATGTGC
>LZPO01035869.1:3399-16692 GCA_001675575.1 Neotoma lepida | reverse complement strand
ATGTCACTTCCTGTCAGTTCTCTAACTCCAATTTTAGAAAAATCTAAGTTAAACTCTATGTACAGAATAATAAATGCTTCAAATATTACTTCCTATTCACCAATGAATGCGGTTCTTCACCCAGAGCTACACCTCAGTGCCTGCAGCACCTAAGACATGCATCCTCCATGCTGACACCAACAGCTTTTCAAAACATCTGTATATGATTCTTTCCACCAATAATATTTGGAATTTAATTCAAGACCACTTCTGCACAATGTCAGACCTTAAAAGTACTACATGCCTGTGAACACAAAAAGTTACAATGAAAAATCCATACATTCTTTCTTTCGGCTTTTGGTTTTAATATACAGACTCTCTGGTTGGAATCAGGACCAGGGTATTCATGAGGTGTACTTGCTGTATGTCAGTTAGCAGGAACATGAACTACAGGCACAACGATGCCAGGCCAGGGCTTGGGTTTCCCTCCTATTAACAGGCAAGTCCCTTATGTTTCCCCTACCTATCTTCTATCTTTCAGTTCTGTGTCCCTTAAGCCTGTGCTAGCTCGTTCTGTAGAGGGCTTTGCTCTTTGTGATAGATAGCAAAGACAGGTCCTTGCTACTCCATGCTCGTGGCCTTTAATACTTTCAACTTTAAAGGGTCTGGGAAACATCCCTTTTTGTAGCAACTTTCATGTGGATCTTTGCTGAGTAGTGTTGACATGGTTGTTTCTAGGGTGAGAAAACATCATTTATTTAAAAAGATTATAAAACAATGAGGCTACTAAGTAATTTGGGGAAATTCATAGCATGATTGCAATGTGCTGTTGTGTTTTCCTCTCACCTCAACATTGTTTTCATCTAAACCCTAGAAATTAAATAACTCAGTCAAACATGATGAGGGAGAGCTCTCATTTATTAGCAAGCCATGTTGTAATAGAAACTTGGGTNAGCACTTTTCACATACTCACTAATTCAGTGCTTATACTAATCCCTAGAAAAATGTGTGTTTATTTCCAATTTACATATTTAGTCAGTAGAGTTTGAACACAAAGCCAGGGCTGCATGACAAGGAAAATCAGTCTTCCCCAGGAATGAGCACCATGGCTGGTTATCCAATGCCAAGTGGTCAGTCCTAAAAGCATATACATATGAGCAACACTAAATGGACTCAGCAGATTGTGTGCGTGTGTGTGTGTATGTGTGTGTGTGTGTGTGTGTGTATGTGTGTGTGTAACCATTAAAGAAAAAGAGGAATGAATTTGAGGAGTGGGAATGGCATGAGAAATGTTAGAGGGAGGGATAATGTATTAGACAGCACACATATATGAAATTTAAAAATAAGACTTTTAAAAAGTGATGATTTCTTCTAGATAGATGATAGTCACCTATGAATTTTGCTGGCTGTGTCTATGATTTTATTTACTATAGTCCTGTTTATTTCTACTGANTCTATTTTCACCATTGTAAGGCATACTCTTCTAACAATATATAATAATTTTATTGTCTACTGAATAGCAATTCCTGATTATGCTGGTGTTAATTTCCTTTACTATTTAGGATTCCAGGGCTGCCTCTTCAAATAGTTGGTCTTTGGAGCCCTCATCTCACTCTAATCTGTTCTCTGCTGCCCTGACCTATAAAATCCAGTTGCTTTTGATCTCCTTCCATTCTGCTGAGAAACATGGTTGCTCCTCTAGACTCTTCCACCCTGCCCAGAGCATAAACATTGTTCTGAGAAGCAGTTCTGGGAAATCTAATCATACTGCGTATGTTCTGCTTNTAACAAAATTTATAGCCCTGCCCTCCCTGTGCTCAGTACCTTTGAAAAGATGCATGCTGCTCCTGGTATTGTNCAGTTGTTCACAACAGGAGGCCAAGCCAGATGTGGCAGGAGACAATTGTCTTTTGAATTACAAAACANNGTGGGACCTAATAATTTGAAAATAAACCACATTTGTTAAGTGATATGTTTGTTGTAAAGAAAAGATGTGATTTGAATCTAGTTAAGAAGGAGGTATGTGTGATCCAGAGTCACAGCAAGTATGGTCATTTATGGTGGTTGGTTATATCACCCAGGTGATGCAATCAAAACGGACAAAACTAGTTTTGTTCATACACAAAGTTATGTGCAGCACTTGCTCATATACACTGTTGATTATTTGATTATAGTAACCATTTTGAATTAATCACAGAGTTGATTGTAAATTCAATGCTAACACAGTTCAGCAAGAGCCAGTGTTAGAGAATCTCCTTAAAGCTATACCTCCACAAATCAAAAATAAGCAGATAGGAATTAAAATGGGCTGAGAAGTATGAAAACCCACACATGTCAAGATAAGTATCAGAAGCATGATTTAATTTCTCCATTCATGTAGGTCCTCAGTCTGAAATATAACCTATGAATACAAATATCCAGACAAAGGCAGCAGCCAAAGCAAGGAAGCCACTGGCCTCAACTCCCATATGAATTTTAGATTTTCGTAAGAGTGGAGTTAATAAAAATGATATTCAAGTGCAGTGAGTCAAGTTGCTCAGTTTACTCCAAGTACTTTCCTCTTATTTCAGTGATTTCAGATACATTTTTATTCTTATTTGAGTAATCTAAGTTATTCCTCCTTAAATAAAATATTTAGAAAATGAGTTATATCTTTCTGTAGATATTCTATAATGATTATCANGGAGGTAAGCTGAGACTAAAAGGCAACATTTAATTTTTATCCAGGGATCAACTATTTGAATATTAGCCTTTGATTTGCAATAATGTTTTCCCATCCAATGTGCCAGGACTGCAGGTTTTAGCTTACACGGGAACACTGTCTATGGCCTTTACTGAGCTAATATGTCTTACATNTTGTTGTCATCATTGTATTATCTTCTCCTCAAACTGGTTTTCAACTTTTTCAAAGTCAGAATTGTGTATACGTCTACAAATAAAAGATTTGCTTCTTAGTAACATGTAAGGTGATCCATACAAAAAGATGAAGTGCAAGGCAGAGAAGGCGGTAGTAGGTATAAAGATATAAATAGATAGATAGATAGATAGATAGAGAGAGAGAGAGAGAGAGAGAGATGATAGATGGATAGATGATAGATAGATAGATAGATAGATAGATAGATAGATAGATAGATAGACAGACAGATAGATAGACAGATAAACAGATATAGATAGACAGATGATAGATGGATAGATAGATGATAGATAGATGGATAGATAAATAGATAGCTGATAGCGAAGATGGGCATATGTTTGGTTTAATTTACATAAATCATTTTTATACAAGATTGCCAAAATTCAGTACTGTATTATAATTTTAAACCTTGCATGTTTGCAGGGAAAGAGATGAGTTAGTTCAATGTTGTTTGTCAGAAATTAACTTTCAATATGTTATCATATTAGATTAATATTTTGTGATGAACTATTATGAGAAATAATCTTATGTATTTAACTTGATTTAACTTGATAAATTAAATACATGAGAAGAGATTATATTAGGCAAGGATATATTNTTGGGAAATTTTCTATAATTTTCAATGATGGTTTTAAAATGTAAGGATATTTTNCATTCAATTTCTAAAATACTATAAATTTAAACTCAAACAAATAAAATGAGTAAGTAAGCAAGTTATTGGGTGAACAGCTTTTTCTGAACAGTGCAGACCAATGCCACTGTTTTAGTGATGGCTTAGTGAGCCCTCTCCTCTCCTTTTCCATCCTCATTAAATTTACTCTTTTTTTTTTCTGTTTCCAGCAATATGTAGAAACAAAACTATCTTGGAGAGGGGATGATAGCAAATGGATGAAAGACTTGCTTCTTGTCATTTAGTGGTTACTATAGCAATAATCATGATGGGGGATTTCCAGCTGCAAGTGGTTTCTATAACAACATGATAGGGTGCTTTTGAAAAGGACGAGAGGCAAATGGATTCTTCGTGAGTCTTTTAACCCTTTTATACCAAGAATTAGCATCCTCTTGGAAGACATGGNTTATTTGATAAGACTTGAAACCATCTCTTAATTTTTTGAGGATTAAATAATTAATGATTTTATAGTCCTGGCTTGAGCTGATGGGATTTTAGGCTCCTTCATGTCTGGATATCAATAGCACCCATACTTTATTTCTATAAAAGAAAATAAAACATAGGAACTACCTTTAAAACATACAGAATATTTGTGAGAGACACACATTTTTACTACATTTAAATTTATTTATTTATAACTTATGTGTGTGGCACATAGCGATGGAGATCAGAAGCCAGCTTGTGGGAGTCAGTTTTCTTCTTCCACACGAGGATCCTCAACAATAAACTAAGAGTCAGGCTTGGACACAAACACCTTTACCCACTGAGCCATCTTGCCAGCCCCAAAAGATATATATTTTATAGTATTCACTACACATATGGGAGACNTCAATAGCCTTTGTAAAAACAATCTTTTAACCCTGACATAGATTGTCCAAAGGTTGTTGATGTTGTGAAATAATGCATACTAGCACAGTGNCCATGCCATTGTATTGTGCCATATGTGGAGATACTTCTCTGCTCTGTGCAGCTTAACTTCTCCTATCTTGTTCTACCATTCAATATGTTCTAAATCATGGATGGTCCCTATTTGACTTGTAATGCAGCAAAGTGTTATGAAAGGAAATTTAGTAACCTTACTGAATTTATTANATTTTAGTATGGAAAAATAAGACAGAATCAAACAAAGGNACCCAGCTCACTTATAAGCACCGTTTAAGAGCATCTAAGTGAAAGTTCAAAGGATAGACACAGGGCACAGGAGTAGTGGGCTGGATACAGTTTTTAAGAGAAATAATGATGCAAGGCTTAAATGTACTCATATCATCTGTTAAAGAAGATAAGAATGGCTTGCTTCTTTCAGTTCAATAAAGAGTCAGTACTGGAGATATACACAGTAATGAGTAATATACAGGCTTTATTTTAAAAATCACTTTCAATACTATTATTAAACAAAACTTCAATTAATGTATTCAATTTACAGATATCAAATTAGTGAATTATTTGCTTGACTTCACCCTTCTTTTCCCACTAGCTCGAAAAACATTTTAAGTGCAAAGGCACANCCTCCAAACAGATGGTCATGGCCATGTTTAAGATCGGGTACTTCTGGGGTGTGACTGACTCCTTATGCACTTTTTTTTACCACTGAGTCATTCCAATGCCTTCATGCTTTTCTCTTTAGTTAGGCTGNCAACTCCATATATGAGATGTTCTCTTCCAGCTCTCAGAAGGATGTCAACACCCCTGCATCTCCCTGGGAGTTTTCAAGCATCAGGATTTTCTTTTCCCTGGGGTTTCATGCTAAGCAATGCAGCCTTGGAATTCATTACTTATGCATTTGCCTTTTCCTTCTGGGGAGAGTTTGCCAAATGGGTCCCTGTGAGATCAAGACCTGTTTTGCATGTGTGCTGTGAGGTTATGCAGAAGAGCTGAGGCATATCTGTGTGCACCAAGGCCCTGCTCAGAACAGCATGTGCCAGAACTCGCCAGGCAGGGAGGCACTCAGACTCCTCCAAATCCTATGCAGACCAGAGGCANGGTGGCATTGCAGCTGTTATGCTCAGTGCCACGGAGCTTTTAGCTGAATAAAGAAAATGAAATCTATTCAGGAGAGNTCCCAAGTTAGCTGGTAGCCGCAGTAACCTGGGTTTCCCCCAGATTCCATCCACAACTTAGAGAGACCTGCAGAAGCAAATCAGTCTNTCTNTGTTCAAGTGTAGTGAGCCGTAGAGTGAGCAAAAGCAACTTCCCCAGGGAAACCAATTAACCAGAAGAGCAAACAATCAGCATGTATTCTCTGAACTATTCAGAANTCACAGGAGTATTCAAAGTGTCTAATTAAGGACTGGGAGACAGCACAGTGGCACAAACAGTGAGCATAAGGAGTAGAGTTCGGATCCCCAGAATCCATCTAGAAATCTGGAGGGCCAACTTAGGCCTCTGTAAGTACATATGCACATACACTCTTACACATATGCGCCCACACACATGTGAGCATGCTTGCACTCATGTACCACACACACACATACACATGGGAGAATAAAATAAAGTGTCCAATCACAACTGAATACATAGATCACATACACAGACACACTGAAGAAGTCTAGTTCTTGAACTTAACGACTTAATTTTCTAATAACAAAGAAATGAAGAACCATTGAGGAAATACAAGATGACTGTTATAATGTGTCTTAGCAACTGTAAGTCCTGTGGCCACTCAGGCTGGAGNTNCACAAGATTGCTGGGATCTGGGAGACATGAACACAGCATGCCCTGTCCAGAGCTTCTGAGGATGTGCACTATCTGAAGATAACTTACAAATGACGCTCATGGAATATACTGAGATGCTTTATTTGTAGTTACAACAATAATAATGTATTTTAAATTGCAGAGATAATTATAGTATATGCATAGTCATCACACCCACATTATTCTTCCAGGGGTTAGTCGAGTCTATAAACACATGAGGACATCCAGAGCCAGGCTGTCTGGGGNATCAGTCATTACTCACACGTGGCTTTGAAAACAAGTCAAAGTGTAAAGTATGCATCAGGTTTCAAAGAGAAAACAAATGGTAGCATTTTAATCTCAGTAATTTTTATAGTGAATCTATGTGGAAGTGATTATATTTTCAGTATACTTGGTTAAACTAAATATGTCAAAATTAATTTTCTCAATTTAGGTTTTTATATTTATTTGTGGTGGTAGTGGTGGTGGTGGTGGTGGTGGTGGTGTGTGTGTGGTGTGTGTGTGTGTATGTGTGTGTGTGCGGTGTATGTGTCTGTCTCTTATACACATCTAGATGTGTATAAGAGTGCGTCTTTTGGGCTTTGGGGAGTTGGTTCTCTCATTCCACCATGTGAGTCCCAGAGACTGAAATCAGATCGTCAGGCTTGGCAGCAAGTGCCTTCACCCGCTAAGCCCTTTCCCCAGCCCTGTGTTTTGTTTTTAATGGAGGTCGTAGAACACTCGCTGCCTATGGGGCTCCCATTCAGCTTCTGAGAGGCCAAGCTGGTACAAACACATGCTATTTCCGTGTAGTCCTGGGCCAACAGCAGCAGCTGGGAGTTTCCTGGGAAAGCAAATGTCAGGCTTCAGCCCAAACCTGCTGAAGCTGCGGCTTAACAACATTTGCCGTGCTTCTGATGAACACTGATGCTTGGGAAGAACAGGTTGAAATAACCTTTTCAGTGTTTCTTTTTGTGACTCTTTCTTCTTTATTTGACTTTTTTTTCTTTCAAATAAATGTCTTAAGGTCCCTTGGCATTCCGTTCTGGTACATATGAGATGCACAAAACCAGTGAAGTTGTTTGACATTACAGAAAGATTCCACGTTTATAAGATGAATATAACATTTCTATATCCCATAATCTTTTCATAGAAAGTAAGTGAAATTATAGGGTTATGTATTAATCCTCAGGAACCAAGTATTTAGAGGCATTTTCTGTCAGTAATAGCATTAAATTGTTTTATTATTTTTAACTTCATTTTCAGGATTTTTATGCATGTATACAGTGTGTTTTGATCAAGTCCACGTTTGTTTCCACCCCTCTAATTCATATCCTCACTACCACTTTTCGCCCCTAATGTCATGTACTCTCTCTTCTTTAAAAAGCGTGCTCTGTTTACTTAGTGCTGCCTTATATGCATGGGTATAGAACCATCTACTGGAGCATAGGTTGCCTTTCTGGGGTCATACCCCAGAATAAAATTTATTCCCCTTCCCCCAAAGCCATCAATTACCAATAGCTTTCAGGTAGGGGTGAGACTTGATGACTTCATGCTTTGGTTTTAGTTGGCTTGATTGAATGCTGGTCTTCTTATGCAGTTATAGCTTTTGTGAGTTCATGTGTGTAATGGCCCTGTCATGTCCAGCATATACTGTTTTGTTGTAGATGTCCACTGCTTCTGGCCCTTAAGTCTTTTCACTCCCTATTTAACCATGATCCCCGAGCCTGGCATGTGTGTGTGTGGGAGGGGTAAGGATGGTAGGATATCAATTCCTGATTTAGAGCTGAGCACTCCACAGTCTTATTCTTTGCACAACAACCAGCTATGAGTCTCAGTATTAATCTCCATCCACTACAAAAAGAAGCTTCTCTGATGAGGGTTGAGAGATGCACTAGTCTGTGGGTATAAATATAATAGGTTGGGGCCTGTTTAATACTATAGTCATTTAACAGGGTAATAGTATTAGACTCTCCTTGGAGGTCTATGGCATAGCCAGTTACAAGCTTTTGGCCCAGTTAGAGCACTAGACATGAGTTCTACATTGTGAGTGGCTTTAATACAATAAAAAGTGCTTTTCTTTACTCCTATAGCATCCATGTCACTATTGTAGCAGTGGGCCTATCTTGCCAGGTCANTCATTATTGTAGCTCATGGTGTTCGCAGATAAGTCGTATTGTTGAACACTCCCCTACACCTGTAGTGTCAATAGAACCTTCTGGCATTATAAATGTTATCCAGTAGAGAGGAAACTTTCAGGTTGATACCAGCTTGATTTCTCCGTGTTCCATGTCTTAAATATGTGCTGTCTTCAGCAATAGGGTCTTACTATCAAGTCTGGAAGGGTAACAAGAGGAACACAATAGCTTGTAGTGTCGGCTGTCTATGAGTCCCCACTGATAACAACTTAAAGAAAGGTAACCTCTTCCTGGCACTGGGCTTTTGATTTGATAGCCTATGGTATCTGGGAAAGGCAGTGTCCCCACTAGAGAGCCACTCTGTTAAAATTCCTTTTATATACATATGTATTTTGTGGTTTCTGTTGATTATCTATACTATTTTAGTGTTTAGAAGGATTTCTTAGACTTTCAAAGGCTGCTTTCAGTATATTGTACCAATTATGCCTAGTGTTTTCTTCAGTATTAATTGTATACAGTACATTTANTTAGCACATGGATAAGACTAACAGTAAATTCAAAGCTGCAGGTCTCTTTTTAGTGCCAAGCCAGTGTCACTAAGCTTTTCTGACTATTGCTTTGCAATAGAGGACGATTTGTAGCTGTGTTTGCAGATCACTTCTTCAAACTCAGTTTTATATACTGAGAAAAGTTTGTTCTTTTTATTTAGGATATTTTTAGTTATACAGTNAGAATCTCCATTTTGGTTTACCAGAAGCAACAACTATAATAAACTGCAAGTCTATTCTATCAAGTAAAATACTATCATTATTAAGTATACACCGGTAATGATAATATCAGAGCCTAGGAGTGATTGATTCTAAATGGCAGAGAAACATGATGAAACCCTGCTAAAATGTTCACTGACTGACATTTACTAAAAGTGGTCTTCACAATTCNCATTACTTAGTCATTTTCTGAGGTTGATANAAGGAAGGCACCTCCTATGTGGCATGCATATTGCAGCCCTAGGCAAGAACCATGTGATGCATTGCCCAAACCATAATGACCAACACCAATCCAACCTTATTCTTAGGTGTGCAGGCTATGTAGTGGGGAGCTTAGATGTTTTTATTACATAGGGAAGCTTTATATCTTTAGATTGGAAGGGACTTAATTNCATCTATGTTGGTGTTAACAATCAGAAAGTATATACAAAAACATCTAACAAAATGCTTATCTTATTCAAGATATTCAAAATATTTTCATAGGGAAGTTTCTCAAAAAGCCATGGTCCTTGTAAAGAAATAATAATAGAACACAGACTTGGAGGTGCAAGTGACATCAGTGAACTGCAGCCAGTCTCCTCAGCTGGAGCAAGGAAGTTGCACAGGAGGGCTTGCCTGAGAATTAACTATAGTAAATATGGAGGTGTTGGCCTCTACCTAAATAAGATTATGCCATTTGGTTTTAAGAGGCTATTGATGGCAATAAGCCTGTACTTCTTAGAACTCTAAAAACACAAAATGTTCTTTTCGATATCACAAAGTCACTTTTCTTGAATTGATTCACTGAAAAATGTTTTTGTCAAGCACCAACTATATAAATTGAACCTCCTAGTTAATAGAGCACTCCTACAGTGTTTGGTCTTGGAACCTTCCATGGAAAAGCAAATGGTATTGATTAAAAACTATGTAATGCCTGACTTTTTTCAAGGAATTTTATGTATATCATTAATTCTGCTCTTGATGATAAAAATGACAGAAACACCAATAACTGACAATGCTCATTTGTGCCAAGCACTGTTAGGTATTTGACAATTAATTTAATCATTACAATGATCCTGGGGGATAGTGCCATTTTTATGAAAATGAAACCTAAGGCACATTCNTATTTACATCACAAAACCCATAGAGATCAATAAGTAATAGAGCTAAAATGTAAACCTAGGAACCAAACCTATGTGCCCACCTGCTGTGCACATGAGTTATCCCTATTAAAAGTAAGGAAACCGAGGCACTGTGATGATCATTTTCCTAGAGCCACAGAGATAGAAGTTAGTTGAACCAAAATTTAAACCAGCTAGCTAGCCATGTACCTGTATTCTTCCCATTACATTATATTGGCCTCGATTTGGTATCTAAGACCACACACACAGAAATAACTGCATATATGATAGTGAATGCCTAGCTTTGGGGATGCAGCAGAAATTCCAAGGGAAGGGATTGTTTTAAAAGAATCCATCTTAGTTTAATTATTCCATGTGGATTCTGTCATACCGTGGATCAAAGCGAGTGATTTTAACTGATGACTTGTTCTGTGATTTTAACTGATGACTTGTTCTGCTTGATTTTACCAAAAGAGGTCAAAGTACGAATTTCATAGCAAGGCTTAAATGAGAATTCAGTTATTTTTGCTCTCTCATTCATTATTCAGGAGTTTTCTGTTCACTACCTACCATGTGCAAGCCATTTTGACTATGTCCTGAATAAAGATACGCTTCTCTCCTGTACCAACCCAGACCNAGAATAGAATATCATTCTCTGCAGAAATCCAGGCTAAGGAGAATTCAGCAAATGCCCTCATTTTCATAAATTAAAATTCTTGGACCTGTTGATTTGGGCTTGACTTTGCCAACACGCTTATACCTCCCAGTTCATTTTGAGAGCATCTCATTAGTAAATATTTAATTTTCTCTATAAAAACATCAGAAACCATTCATTGCATGCCGTTAGGATAATCACACTTTGGGATCATAAATTCTCTACTNATCTCCACCTTTGGTGTGGTTAAATGTGAGATAAAATTNAAACAGAAAGCACTGCCTGGTCATGTTTTCAAAGTTACTCTACACCAAACCTAGCACATCTCTTAGAAATAAGTTCTCTAAGTCCTTAGCTATGGCCCACTAGTCTGAGAAAAAACAAAAATAAATAAATAAATCCAGAAAAATTCATGCCTCTGAGCAATGTGAACCCAAATAAGTGTGCATGTACTACTGGGAAAGTAGTGGGTCATGTTTAGTTTGGGCACATTATACGGGCANNTTAAAATTGCTATTTTTGACCCAGATATGATACATAGTAGTTCCATCCATCCTCTCTTCCAATCTTTCTGATGACAGAGGGTGAATTTGATGCTTAAATTCAGTATCAATAAAAATGAATGGCAGACTTGCTTATAGAGTCTTAAGTCCTGAGAAAAGACTGCGAAAGTGATAACAACAGAATATTTAAGTGAAAATGTTTTTAATGAGTATTAATCATTACTTCTTTACATATGGGCAGTATGTAGTAATTGTAGTAGGTGTCCACATATATCTGCATGCTTGGTATAAAGACACATCATTAAAAAACCATGGTTTGCATAATTCATACTCAGGAAATAACTGTAGAGTGTGTATTAGGATAAATAGGTGCTGAGGACAACACAACATATCTTGTTCTCAGTATGGTTAGGTAAATCATTATCATAACCTAGTGATTATCTAATTAAATCTAATGATTTAATCTCCATTAAAAAAAAAAAACCAAGCCGGGCGGTGGTGGCNCACGCCTTTAATCCCAGCACTCGGAAGGCAGAAGCAGGCNGATCTCTGTGAGTTCGAGGCCAGCCTGGGCTAAAAACCGAGACAAATTGTCCAGCTCATGTTTCACAGATGAGGAGTCATAGGCTCCGCAGCAGGGACAGGCTTGGTGCTGCCCCATGGTCCCCTCTGCTTCACTCTCTTTATTGGTTAATAGAAAAGTTAACAAAGAGGTGATATTGAACAATAACTTGATAATCTTTCAGATAATCGAATATCCAAATATCATTCAGTTATCTCCTTCTTTGGTAAGTAGAGGAAAACCAGAGCAGACTGAATAGTAAATGCTGTCAAGAGCAATCTCTGAAAAATTAAACTGCTCCCCTCCCCCGGAAATATCCATTCCTGTTTCACCAGGCAAATAAAAATGGCCCACCTCACAATTAGCTAAATTGCCAATGTGCCTGTTTTCNGTATTAATTTAATTACAGAATAATATATACTGACACATACATGCAAAGAAATGAGTCTTTAATATCTTTAAAACTGGAAAATTAATTACTACTTTTCAACAAGCAGAACTATTTCACTTTAAGGTGGAGATGGGAAATGCAAAAATAGTTACTTATAAAAAGTATGGAAAATGCTTCCCTCCTCCNCCTCTGCCACTGTTCTCAGCNCTGGGGCTCCTTATGGGCATCTCCAGGGAGGAGGGGGAAGCCTTCCCTGTTGGACCCNCAACAAGGGCCCCGTAAGTGCTTCAATTGCACCAGGCCTGCTGCTCATGTGTTCACTGGGATCAATCAGGACATTTGAAAGAATTCTGCTGCTCTTAGAGAGACAAGAAAAGGAAGAAAGAAAGAAAAGGGAAAGTTTAAAGCTAATGAAGAATNTCTTAAGATCACCAGTAGATGGCGAACGTTACTGCGAAGAAAGCATGCTGTAGCCTATGTATTGTTCTGAACTTTAACCACCCGGTGAAATTTCCCACTCTCAGTTAGGAAGCTAGTATGAAAGCCAAATTCCCTACGCCCATTTTCCTGGGAACTAAATCTCATGATAAATTTAAATCTTATTAACGAGTCTGACTCTAAGGCATAATAATTAATAAAATTATTTTCATTTTTACTGAGAGAATGCAGTGTGCCAGGCATAATAATACTTATGAATTTTTTCCCCCAAGTATCCTGGAAAAGTTGGAGTGGCCATTATCCTTAGGTCATGGACATCCATCATAAGTTTTTGCCTTAGCTCTGTTTCCTTAACTGCTTANTTAATTATTTAATCAATTTGTCTCAATAAAGCATTAGATTAGCCAGATAGAGTGACACATGTCTATAATCCTAACATTTTGGAAGCAAAGACAGAAAAAGTTCAAGTCTGAGGCTTACCTAGGTGAGACCATGTCAAATAAAAC
>LZPO01035868.1:13514-34555 GCA_001675575.1 Neotoma lepida | reverse complement strand
TTGATGTTTTCACAGTCTTTGCTAAGCCATTTATTCCTATATTCTTTAAAGCCCTTAAATATTATCTATAACTGCTAATTTGAAGTCATTGTCTTCTGCTTCAGGTAAACTGTTTCATTTAGGATATATTAAAATATGGTTATATTATTTTTCTGGAGAAGACATCTTGTCTTAGTTGTTCATATTTGTGTTTTTGTGCTGGGATCTAGAAATCTGGAATTGTGATATTTGTGGTGTTTCTTGGTGTGAATATTTGGTTAGGTGTGTGTTCTGTTATTTGGTTGTTTGTTACCCCAATCTGACCAGTTGTGAACAAGAATAATGAGACTGATTTTTCAGTCTTGGAGCCACTCTGGGTTTTAGGATTCAGACTCTGAATGGTCCCAGATCTGAAACACTGCTTTGAATATTGGATTCAGATTCNACACATTCCCAGATTTGTACAGATGATAGACTAGCATTGCAGATGGGGGAAAGAGTCTGACTTTGGGCATTATTTAAGTAGGACATGGGGTCTGGCTCTGGAATGAGCAACTGAGTGAGAACTAGGAGTAACTTGGTTTTGGCAAGCCCTATGGAAATAGAGATAGACTTGGAGGTGCGGCTGAAGCATGCAGCGTGAGTAGACTAGTAGTACTTTAGAAAGAACAGAATGGAGAAAAGGAAGGAGAACGCCAATAGCTTACCTGTGTCCTAGCCAAGTGTGACAACTATGGGACTCTTAACAGAGAGCAGTTCTCTGTGTTAATGTGCAGCCACAAGAAATGAAGATAAATTAAGGAGAGGTGACTGTCAAGTGTGACAACTAAGATCTAAGTGAACTCTGCATCCAAATCAGGAGGCCAAGCCCAAATAGCACAAGACAGACTTGGATGAGTGACTGAGGTAGGTAACAGAGTCAGGTCTAAGAGTACCTTAAAGAGAAGAGTGTGGAGGACTAAATAAAGGGTAGGGAATCAGTCAAGTGTGGTGGCTGTGGGGTTCTTGGAGAGATCAGCTCTGCAGGAAAGTGGAGAGTCATAAAGGAGTAGAGATGGGCTAGGATCTACTTTACTTTTTGAGACACAATGGCTCACTGAAATTGGTTATTCACTTATTGGCTAGCCTGGCTGGCCAGTGATCTCTGAGTATCTGCCTGTCTCTGCCTGACCACTGCAGTGGAGTTATAGACACATGCCTGTGTCCATGCCTATATTTTTTATATGGTTTTTGTGGATCACAANTGGTGTTTCATGCCTTGAAAATGTCATGAATCTGAGTCATCTATCAGATCCTTAGACAATGTAGCATATTCTCTGTGAAGCTGATTGATACCACCTTTGTGAATATGGAGCTCATGGTTCCACTGTACACTAAATCTTCACTGTCAAGCCTAATAATTAAGGTTGCATCAACCAGTCCCATTTTATTATTCATTATAGAAAAGCCTTTCCAGAAAATGAAGAATATTAATGTGTAAATAAGCTAATTGTTTCACATGAAATACACTTCCCTCTAGGAGAAGGGAAATTAATTTGTTTTGGTAGACAATTGTTCAAAAGTAAAGAGATTGCTTCTCTTAAAAAAAAACCAATAAACACTTTTCTAATGCCTTCCACTTGCTTTTTTTCATAGATCATAAATGTAAAACTGTGTTTGCTACCAATCATATTCAGGTACTAATCCTTGCTTCACCTTCAGAAGCATTATATTCTGTACATATCATTCAGACTTGCTTCCTTAGAGCAATACAGTTTTTGTTGTTGCTTTGTTTGTTTGCTTTTTAAGTGGAACTTCCCTTTGTGCAGTGAGTTAGCAAACCTGGCCTTCCTTGGTCAGTAAAACATTGGTGTGTGTTAATAGAGCTAGCAGCTGATATAAGTAATGGTGAAGTCATTCAACCACAAAAATTGAAAGTAAAATAAAATGATTTTTTAAAATTTTGTCAAATATAAATAGATATTGTAACTGTAATTCTTGCTAGATAACTGTTTTGTTTTATGTAATTTTACTATGTTAAAGTTAAAACCTTCCTTTTAAATAGAAAAAAAGGGGAAATGATGGGAATGTCTTTCTGAAAATTTTTGCTCTGATTGGTTGATAAATAAAGCCGTTTGGCCAATGGTGGGGCAGAATAAGGTTAGGCAGGACATTCTAACTGGGGAGNGAGGAGAAGAAAGCAGAGCTGGGCAGACGTCATTTTGCCATCTAGAAAACATATAANGGCACACAGGTAAAGCCACGGAACACGTGGCGACATAGATTTATAGAAATGGGTTAATTTAAGATATAAGAGCTAGCTAATGAAAAGCCTGAGTCATTAGGCCATAAGTTTATAAATGATATAAGCCTCTGTGTGTTAACTTGGGTCTGAGTGGCCACAGGAACCNAGGCAGGACACAAAAAAACCTTTTTCTTACACATGGTCTTTCCCTACATAGATTCAGCAGAGGCCTCAGTCGTGGTATACTCTTCACTCCTCCACTCACACTGGACCTATGGNTTTTTCCTACATAGATTCAACAGAGGTCTCAGTCACGGTACACTCTTCACTCCCTCACTCAGCTGAAGTCTTGTTCAGCCTGAATGAGATGTAAACTGAGTTCACCTTGGTTGGACCTCTCAGGTGATCAGGGTGCTGTTGTGGAATAATGTGAAGAGTACCTGGATCCCTAGTTATACATGTAAAGTGTACATGGGGAAAATATTACCCTATTCTAAGAGTTTCTCAAAACCCACAGAGTACCCAAACACTGTATTTTGAAGTAAAGAAGGGAAGTAGTGGCATATAGCTTACTTCTTATTTTGTTTCTCTGACCCTNGGCACAACTTTCTAGGTAGCGCAATGGATACACAAACTACAAAGTTTCTAGCACCTCATCATTGATCTAATACCACTTAGTTACTTTTGAAATTCTTGACAAGATTTTAACCAATGGACTCTGCATTTTCATGTTGTATTTAGTTTTTTAAATTACAATAGTTTCATTCTTCTGTACCTTCTATGTTATATTCCATGTCCTACAGACAATGTCCTAAAATCTAGTATTAAGTATAACATAGTTCAAATTTCTCTTTTGAAAATTTTGCATATCTGTTGGAAAGTCTAACTTCTTACCTTCCCAAAGCATCAAAAATCCAAGTTCAGATGACACAATTTGAACATCTCTGCATTTTTAATACTCTTTGATAATTGTATTTGGTTTGTTGTGAAGTACTTCCAAGTAGAACATATTCTAAATCATACCTTTTTTGGAATGTGCATAAAATTTGGTACTTTATGAGTTATTGAATATTCATATAAATGATTCCTGTTTCTGGAGGTTCATAGTCATGGATGAGAGAATATTCCTTCAGACATACTTTCCTTCTTGAGCACAGAAGCAGACTAAATTGTGCCAGAACTGGCTTTCCTATGATTCAGTGAATAGTGCTTGTCAAGGCAATGTTTCCCAAGGGCCTGGTAAAATAAATGTACACCAGTAGGTTTTAACAGTATGTACTTGTAAGTCTTAGAAACAGATAAGAACACAAATAATAATTAGGCAATAAATTACTGGAAGTTTCCCTTGNTCTATTTCCAGGCTATTAACATAAATGTTAAGCTTTTACATATTCCCTGAGTAGTATCCACTAAAGACTATATTACCAAGTTGCTGTAAATGTTTATTTATTCTTCTTAAAGACAGAGACCATTTCTGTTATAATCATTTTTTGTTCTTAGCATTATAAAGTTAGCAGTAAATAGTATATGCACAGTTAATTTTATTAAATAAAACAAGTAAATAGTTAAAGATTCTTGCTAAGGGAATGGTTGAGCTCCAGGCTAGAAATTNCAGGAAACACAATTAAAGTCTGATTCTATGAGTTTGTAATGGTCTACCTCATATGTTTGCAATAATTATCCATCAATGTTTGCATACTCTTTCAGTCAGGCCAAATCACCCACTGTGGTTACAATATCCTCAAAATGAACCACACTTTTTCAGACACACTCCTATAAATCGTAAGCACAGGCTAAGAAATATTTAGTAAAGATTCAGTTACTTAGAAACGTAAGAAAGGAAAACCTTCATATTTCCTCTTAGATCACACATCGTGATGTATAAATTCAAATGTCAAAGACGGGTTATCAAGACACAGAGCATACAAGTAAGTTATATTTTATGCTATCAATTGTCTGTGTATAAAGGCTCCACAGATAAAAGGACACAGTTTAACTTGGTAGTTCATATTACATTTCAACATTTGGCAACTGCGAGATGANCAGGAAATCTATGATACAGAATGTTCCAAAAAATTGTTGTGCAAACTCATCTCTGCCATTTCTAGTCTATGAGTTTGGGGAAAATCTTTATAAATGGAGAATTATGCTACTTTTCAAGGAGAAATTTATGCCCTTTATAAGGCAGAAGAAGATAGCTTAAACGGACTTGTCCTGTTGTCTATTGTTTTTTAGTTACTTTTAGATTTGGATAATATAGTAATATAATAAAATAAATAAAAGCAGACATGTAGAGCTTGACATACTCTCATCCAAATTCCAGAGGATTCATATTTATCCTCNGGNATTTACAAAACTTTCCATGTGACAGTGTTAAATTGATGGCTAAGCAGATCCCATGAAGCAGGTGAGTTATTAAAGGATATGCAAGAACGGGGTGGGAAAATTATTTGATCAGTAAAAGGTAAAACATGCTCGTGCAAGCATGAATTCCTTAGTTCTGATTTCAAATGTCTTGTTANGTTACTATTGCTTTGATGAACACTATGACCAAAAGCAAGTTGGGGTGGAAATGGTGTATTTGGCCTACATTTCTGTATTGTAGAACATCACTAAAGGAAGTCAGGACAGGAAATCAAACAGGGCAAGAATCTGGAGGCAGAAGCTTATGTAGAAGCCATGAGGGGTGCTAATTACTGGCTTGCTCCTTATGGCTCACTTAGCCTGCTCTCTTACAGAACCAAGGACCACCAGCCCAGGGGTAGCACCATGCACAGTAGTCTGGGTCCTCCCACATCAATAACTAATAAAAAAAAATGCTATAGAGGCTTGTCTACAGCTCAGTCTTATGCAGGCATTTTCTCAACTGAGGTTCTCTCACCTCAGATGACTCTAGCTTGTGTCAAGTTGACATAAAATTAGCCATCACACCAATAACTCACAAAAAATTTGGGTGTTGTGTTGAAGAGGCAGAAACAAAAAAATAGTTGGGAATTTCTGGTTACGAATGTTGACCAACTGATGATGTCTATATTTAGTGAAAGACCTTGTAATAAAAATTAAGATTGAGCACGGTAAAGAAAGACATTCAGCATTCACCTGGCCTCCCATGCACACACACTTGAGCATGCCTTCATCACACAAACAGACACATAGACAAATACCTCTCTCTAAAGAAAAAAAAGATATTCAAGGGACAGTACTAATTGTAGCTAGGATAAATGAATATTTTTAAAAATTAAAATAATCTAAGTGCATTCTATATTATAATGTTAGTCTAAAAAGTACTTGACTTAACTGGTAGACAATATTATTCTTTTCAAATATATAAATTTGAGATTTTTTTTGCCTTGTTTAATTTACAAAGTACCATCACTTCTTACTGAGGGTAGGTGCCAGGGGTGACCTACTGGGCCAAGGTTTCCTGATATGGCTGATGAGAAATGAATCTTAACCAGCCTAAGATTGAGGGGTTTAAGCAAGACTGAGGCTAGACAAGTTTATTGCAAACAATCAGACTTTNACATCATTTATCAAAAAGAGAGTAAAATAGTGGTTGCCAATATCAACATAATGGTAGTTGCCAGGATACAACAATGATGATTACAAGCTATATAGGGTACAAGAGATTAATGTCTAAGACCAATTGTCCTGTCAAGCTTATATATGCTTCATTAACTTCTAGAGAACACAAAGAAACACAAAATGACCTCAATGCTTCACTGTCTGAGGAAGGGCTTTGTTTTCTCAGGAACTGAAAGGCGCAAAGTAACCTAGGAGCCATGGACTCTAACCTGAAGCACCTGTGACACATGCCTCTCAAGACAGCTAGATAGAGCTGATACNATGTTTCCCCTTAACTAAGGACTGTATAAGTTCTTTTTCATGTTTCCAAAATGTCTACACAAAGAGCAGGGCCTAACCCATGATTGTTAGGCTTCTGAAGTTTGCAAAGTAGTTAGAAGTTAAGGTAATTCACCAAGTCTGCAAGTGTACTGCACCCTTAAAATTAGTGCAGAAATATCTCATATGCTTTGTTACCAGTGAATATTTGAGCCCAATGGGCACTTACTGGGATTTCTGCATTCTTGTATACCAGAACAAGAAATTTGTCACACATGGATAATGGTAGAAACAAAAGCAGTTTATTGAGACAAAAGGACACTTTTGAGAGTGTAAACTATCCACACCTGGAGGAAAAGCATGAGAATCAGAAGCAAATACTACACAAAAAATTATAGCTTATACACCATAGTATTTATTGTACTGTAGACTTTGGAATCACTTGCATAGCATGGGTTTTGTTTGGTTGGTTGGTTTTGTTTTCTGCATATGCTCAAATCTAGTTACATGTAGTTATTGCCAAGAGATTTCCAGGCTTTTTCTTTGCTACTAATTTATTTTGTGTGACAACTTTGACCTCTCTTTTGACTCTGTTCTCTTTCCACAACTCTCATCCGACAACTGTGGTCACAGAAACAATTGAGGAAACTGAAGGACAATGATCAGTCTTCTATAGATTCTTCCATGCTAATAAGAACATTGCTCTATCCTTGTGGGAGAGAGGCACCTCAACCTCCATAGAAGGAACTGACTGGAATCATTGTATCACAAATTATTTAAAACTACTATATTCTAAAATTCACTGATTTTACAAAGAGATGAACAATACAAAATATAAACAAGAATAACAGAATTATGACTACAATGACTCTAGGAAGTATAAGTGGCAGGAATGCTACTAACACAATTGTCTCAGGAGAGCTGTGAAGAGTTTCTGGAGTTCAGACTTCAGCCACATTATAAGTGGCTACTTGTGAAACTAAATCAGAGGACTTACTTACACTATTGCTCTGATACAGCATATGGAAGAGACCAAATTTGATGTCAACTTTTGATGCAAAGTAATGCGAAGGGGGAGTATCCTTCAAAGGATATTGAGTGAGGAACGGGTGGTCCTGAGCTTCCACAGGGGTTCTCCTATGTTCATTTATTCACCAAATACAGTGTTATTACTAGGTGTTTCCACTTGCAAGGATGAAATTGTATTCATATTCTCTTTTGCTCTTAAGACATAACTAGTAATCTCACTGATAGGGCAACATTGAGTATATGGTAGATTTGTTTCTTTTTCCCTTAGATTTGTTTTGTTTTAGAAATAAAAACCATTAACTCCTAATAGCATGGATCCAAACATCCAAGCCCAGACTTGAAAAGAAGACATCAAGAAGACATAGACATTTCCCATGATTATGGACCAAGGACTTCATCCTTACCTATTTTTAATTTCTTCTTTAAGAAAAAAATGTTTGTTAGTGTTTTGCCTGCAGGCATGTCTATCTACTACATGCNTGCAGTGTCAACATTAGCTAGAAAAGGGCATCAGAAATTCTGGGACTAGAGTTACNGACAGTTGTGAGCTGCAATGTGGGAGCTAGAAATAAAACTCAGGTCCTATGGAAGAGCAGCCTGTGTTCCTAAACATTGAGACATCAATTTAGCCCCCACCCATCCCCTTTTTTAACCTTCTGCCCTCAAAGTACTTTTCCTCTCCAAGAAAGAAAGATAAATTCTTGACTTCTAAAATGAACTTCCTCTTTTTCTGCCACTGTTTGAAATACTGACTAAATATATCTGATCTTCCACTATGGGCAGTCTTTCAGATTATATCATGTTTTTATTAGAACTACATCTTTTCTGGTTAGTTTTTGTTTAAAGTCTGTTTTATCAAATGACTACACCAGCATGCTCCTTGGATCTATTTGCTTGGAATATTCCTTTCCATCTTTTTACCCTGAGATGATGTCTATCCTTGTTGACACTGCCTTNCTTGGTTACAGCAGAAAAATGGACCCTGTTTTGTTAATCTAATCTGTTAGTCTCTGTTTTTTTNGGGGGGGAGGGCAACTGAAGAAATGAATATTAACTCCTGTTATTTTGTTGTTATGTTGTGGATTTTTTTATTCCCTCTTTGTGACTTGTGTTTATTTATTCTTTGTGGTTTCTTGGGCATAGTTAACCTCTTCAGATTGAAATTTTCTTCCTACTGCCTCTGTAGAGCTAAATTTGGTGTAGATACTTCTTAAATTTAGATTTATCAGGGAATGTTTTCTGTTCTTGTATTGTGATTGAAAGTTTTGCTGTGTATAAACTGGGCTGACATATGTGTTTTGCTAACATTTGTAGGACATCCAACGAGGCTNTTCTGAGTCTCCTTTGAAAAATCGACTATTAGTCCAATAGATCTAACTTTAAGTTGTTTGCTCTTTTTCCTTTATCTTTTAATATTCTATCTTTGTTCTGTAAATTTAGTTGTCTTTTACTTTTCTTTTTTTGAAGTTATTCTCCTCTTATATATTACATTCTGATTGCAGCTCCCCCTCTCTCTTCTCTTTACAGTTCCTCCTNTGCTTACCTCCTCTCTCCCTCAGATCCACTCCTCCTCCATTTCCCTTAAAAAAAGGGCAGACCTCCCAGAGATATCATNTTGCAATAAGAATAGGAATATTCCCTTATGTTAAGGCTGGACAAGACAACCCAGTAGAAGGAAAAGAATCCCAAGAGCAGGCAAAAGAGGCAGAGACAGCCCCCACTCCCATTGTTAGGTGTCCCACAAGAACATCAGGCTGCACAACCATAACGTATACAGAGAACTAGTGTAGATCCATGCAGGCTCCCTGATTGTCAGTTCAGTCTCTGTGANCCCCTATGAGCCCTAGTTAGTTGATTATGTGGGCTATTTTCTTGTGATGTCTGTGATTCCTCTGGTTCCTACAATCCTTTCTCCCCTTCTTCCACAGGAGCTCTGCCTCATGCTCGACTGTGGGTCTTTGCATCTCTTGCCATCAGTTGCTGGATGAAGCCTTTCTGATGATGATTATGCTAGGATATGGTCTCCAAGTATAGCAAAGTATCATTAGGAACCATTTCACTGAGTTTTCCTTTTTTTGCCAGTTGTATTTAGTTATATTCTAGGTCTGTGGGATAGCCAACCTTTGATTCCTGTCCCTCCAGACAGTGTCAGGCTTAGGCTCCCTCTCATGGCATGGGTCTCAAGTTGAACCAGACATTGGTTGGGCACTACTACAAATTCTGGGCCACCTTTTATCCCAGATGATCTTGCAAGTAGTACAAACTGTAGGGCGAAGGTTTTAAGATAGAGTTGGTGTCCCAATCCCTCTACTGGAAGCCTTTGCTNGTTACAGAAGACAAAGAGTTCAGGCTCCGTATCCCCAGTTACTGGGAGTTTTCATTGGGGTCACTCTCTTAGATTCCTGGGGGTTTGTATTGCACTAGGTTTGTACTTCACACCCCAAGTGCTCCCAACTCCAATCGACTCTCACAATACTCTCTCCTTCCATCACCACCTGTTCCCATCCCCACCCTCCTGTGATCCACCTTTACAGTTTATTCTACTTTGAATGCCCAGGGAGATGCATCCCTCCTTGAGCCCTCCTTTTCACTTAGCTGCTCTGGGTTTGTGGATGGTAGCATGGTTATCCTTTACTTTACAGCTACTATCAACTTATAAATGAATACGTTAGGGTTACTGGGTTCTGATGGAGACATACTGTCTTGACTGTTAATGATTGTGTTTTGGAATTGGTATCTTAGCATAGGATAAGGATAATTGTGATTTTAGGTGTTGGCATCCTGTTTTGTTTTTACTGGGTTGGTATTCCANTCCTTCATGTTTGTTGACCTCTCTGGATCTTAGGAAAGTGTGGTAACTGTAGGTTAGATGATAGGGAGTATATGTGGAGGTCGGCTAGTAGGTGGCAGAGAGGAATAAAGGTGTGTTAGGTGAAGAGGCTGAGAGGGGTTTTAGGAAAATACTAGATGGGTCCTGGTAACAGGCAGAAGTGGGTTCCACATGGAGTTGGAGATGTGGTGAGCTGAGGAGATCATGCAGGCAGGTTGCAGTAAGACAAAGAACTATCTGAAAAGATAGGAATGAAAGAGATAGGGGCACCCAGAGTCTGAATGAAGAATTGGAATCTCCAATGAATGAAATTGAAGTAGAAGGAGGTGTACCTGTAAACAAGCTGTTATTGTTATGAGTGTGAGAGTGAAGTTATCATAATGTAGGACAGGACAGATAATATGATTCACCTAGATGAGTCTCTGCCGTGTAGGGCCACTGGGAGTCCCAAGTAGAAAGTGTTTCTAAGTGGGTGGGGTGTGGATGACAGGAAAGAATGGAATGGGATTTGTGGAGAGGGGATATTGGGAGGGTCCACAGGATGAGGAAAGCAGGGTTTACTCCAAAGTTTGACTGAGATCCCTCAGGAGTGGAGGTAGAATGGGGGAGCAGAAACCTGTAAGCAGGCTGCTACAGGCTGGGGATGAGACTGGAGTAGCTGTTATGTGGGACAGGAATAATAGTGAAAACTGCCTACCTCAGTCCCAGCCTGGTGTGGTTATTTGAGTCCCAGATATAGATGGATTCTAGTTATTTGCAGTCAACAGAAAGGGATGAGGGGAAGCAGGTTGTCTGCATCCTCTGTGAGGTTTGCTGGAGTCCATAAGAATTGGAGGTAGGGAGGGATGTGAAGTCCCTGCAAGTAGTTGGCTACAGGACTGTGGATGAGACTATTGAGATTGTATTGGAATACTAGAAGGAGTGTAGAAATCTACCTGAATCCATGTCTTTTGTAAGTATTGATTATCTCAGATATAAAGTTTTTATAGGTATAGGCAGCTCACACAAGGGATAGTGAATGATTTAGATGGGGAGGGATGAGTTGGTCCACAGGAAGGAAGAAAGCAGAGTCTCCCACAAGGGTTGGAAGAGTACTCAGGGGATGGAGATAGAGTAGGAGGACAGACCTTTGCAAGCAGTTTGCTACAGACCTGATGATGAGCCTGAAGGAACGGTAATGGTGGATTGGCAGGAGAGTGAAAATTACCTACCTATTTCCCCACCTGATGTGGCCACTGGGTTCCCAGGTAGACTGTTGTTAGCTATAGGCAGCTGACATAAAAGTTTGGGCGAAGTGAAGAATGCTGGGTTCACAACAAGGTTCAGCTGGCATCCACAGGAAATGGGGGTAGGGTGGGAGGGTAGGGTGCACAGTCTGCTATAGAACTGTAGATGAGTCCAAATGTTCCCATTTTTAAAGTGAAAACTGAGATTTATAGATAAAATTGAAAAATCCAAAGGAAATTATCAGACTGAGAGGCTCTGTATCTTTCTAACAAATAGTTTNATGGTTTACTGATATCTGCTCTACAGACTCATATTCTGTGATCTGCTTGGTACAGTAGAGAAAAATAACTCTGTGTTGAGAGGAAATAAAACTCTGCCTTTAGAAGGGTGCTCGAGACTACCAAAACATGGAGGCTATAGCTGTTGCCCTTGCTTGCTCCCAGAGGTGGAAGATAACTCCCTACTGCTGGCAATACAATGCACTTCAGAAGCATGCCCCNGAGACCTCTGAACTATAACTGACCCAAAAGCGTTCTACTTNAGGATTAGTTTTTGTGGTACCAGGAGGTACCATGAAACTTTCCAAAGGCAACCAACAGTCCTACCCAAGTATTAAACATATGAAGTTACATCAATGAGCAATGTGGCACAAGAACTATCAGGGAGCAGTAGTAGAATACTTTGGTGGTAACCAACAGCTCTCTAGTTGGGCTTAAGACCTGCAAAAGAGGAAAACTATCCTTGTTACTAGAAACCTAACTAACTATCAGTACTAGTGAAGTCATGGATATTGGAGAAGACCCTACAATTACTACTTTACAAAACTAACACAGTACCTAACAATATAAGCATTTGTCTGTATATCCACATATAGGGGTATTCTTCATCCCTCATCAAGGAAACCTCTTTGCAACAAATGGAGACCACCACAGAAAACTAAAACCATTCAAAATGCAGAGTTGTGGAGCCTACTCCCAGGGGATAAATCAACAAAACACTCCTACACCTAAGACTCAGGGAACATTGAGGAAGAGGAGATAGAAAGATTGCAAGTTTCAAGGTCAGAGAGTGTTCTGTGCTATTGTGTCTCCTAGTAATGTCATAAGCTACACCACTAAAGTCTAAACAATATGACTGTGTAAACAAAAGCAGAACAAGGACAGCAACAGACATGTGGAAGTGGCTTTGGGAAAACCCATGAGGCCACAACTTACACAAAGAACTATATAGGCAACTAATANAAATCTGAAAGTGGGAGAAATAGTCCCTCTCAGATAAGAACACATAAATTTGTTGTCCAATACCAGAAAATCAGCCCTAAAAACATACATGCAAGTAAGAATATATAGATAGAGCAGTTTATATTTAGTGATATATATATATACATATACATATACATACATACATATTTACTTCTAATAACAATTAATAAAAATAAAAGTGACCATGAATTTGGAAGTGAGCAAGGAAGGTTATAGGGGAAGACTTGGAAGGAGGAAAGTGAAGGAAGAAATAGTATAATTATATTATAATCAATTGCCTGGCTGTGGTGGTACANGCCTTTAATCCCAGCACTCGGGAGGCAGAGAAAGGCAGATCTCTGTAAGTTCAAGGCCAGCCTGGTCTACAGAGTGAGTTCCAGGACAGACTACAAAGCTACACAAGAAACTCTGTCTCGAAAAACTGAAAAAAAGAAAATCAATCAAACAAACCTCTGCTTTAAAAAAAATAAAATTTTTTTTCAGTCAAATAAGTGCTTTTTTCCCCCAGAAAACAGATTTAATTTATCATCGATGGCATGTTTTGTCATGGAGGAAACTCCATGAAAGTTTATAGCAATAGAGTAAGAACATTACAAATCATCATATGCAGTTAATACAAATGGAAGCATTAGGTAGGTGGGCTACAAAAAGAAGTCTTTTCTATAGATTTTTTTAATGCCTTGTAGCCCTTAGCTTTAGTNTTAGTAGAGTTTAGAGGTCTCCTGAACATTAATATATTCTTAAAAGTTTACTTAATAGTCACAAAAATTCATAACCAGAATCATAAGTTAAACTAAGTAGCTAATAAAGGGTTTAAGATTGCTTAAAATAATTTTATTTCTCAACTTACAATATTCTAAAGGTAGAAACCACTCAAGGGGCAACTAATTCCATCTTGTATTTCTCTGGATGTATTTTCACTTTTATTCCTTCTGAGACATTACTATGAATTTACTTCATATTCTAGGCATATTAATGGATTTCTACATGACTAGGAGCCAAAATGACCACTAGTGAGAGTGAATCTCTTAAGACAGACCACCTTACGATATGATGGAAACAATTACCAAGGTGCTAAGGCTGACAGCCTTATAGCAGAACACCTTATGAGAAGTAAATTGTTTCCCTTAAATGAGAAGGGTGATAGCCACTCCTCCAGAACTTCTTGCTATAACAGAACTGAGATTTTGCTTAGTCAAACTATGGGCCTGCTATGTCAGCTAAGTATATCCCAATACCATCCTCTCCTCTGTCTCCTCTCTCTATGATCTGAATGTTCATTACATCTCCTGGGAAATGGTATTGATATCATTGAACATGATTTTTTGTTTATGTATTTCTTTGTTTTGTTTTGTTTTCCACAAAGTGGTTGTGCTAGTTAAATCTCCTTTCTCTGTACTCATCACTTACATTTTTTTATTGATACATTAGCATATATNACCGACCTTCGTCCATAGGGACACCTCAAAGCTGGGGCTATTGTGTTCAAATTTTGCTAACAATTCTGCCTCTCCCCAGTCGGAATGCACTCAGNAAAGTCAAACTATATAAAATACTCACTACTGATGTAGAGTCTTCAGAGGACTTTAGTTGCATATTTTCCTGAAATATGATAGGGGAAATGCTTATCCTGTTCTTAAGCTGAAATAGGAGAGTAGTTGCATTGTCTTCTGTCTGTTGTCTGCTGACCTTTCAGCTCTAGTACTATGGCATATTTTGCAGTTGCTTGATCTGATAGCTGTTCAAAGTTTACATTTTGAATATTGCATAGCATGTGGTACACTGATTATGATGGTTTTGTTCTAGTGGAAGTAAATAATACTGGGATACATCTGGACATAAGTCCTTAAATAACCATTTCTGTGTTTTCTTTGAGGAGTTGCCTGCAGAATGCAATCAAGGATGTTTTGACCTAGCATTTTAAGAAGGATAAGACGAGTTCAACTTGGTGAATGATTGCCCAGTCACCAAACTACCTCAGTTTTGTTTTCCTGGTTCCTTCTTACATATCTGAATCATTTCATTACAGTATTCCCAATTTTCCTCTGAGACCACTAACAGGTCTGATGGATAAATGTACTGTGACAAGAGACACCCCTCCCAACTCCACTAAGTAGCAGAGCCTTTTTTTTATTACTAACAATGCCCAGAGAGCCCATCCTAAAATAATGATCAGCCAGATTAAGGCTTAATGAGGTTATGTGCCCCGAATCCCTAAGCTATGCCTTTGTTCCTCTTCCCTTTAAAATGCAAGACCTGTCATCCCCTCAGAGACATATCTTAGTTCCCTGGATATTTTATTTTTTCTTTGCTTCATGGTTCATCGGCTAAAGATCCTTTTACTACCCATGACCACTACAAGTCTCTTTTGTTGTCATATTGAAATGAATGGGTGAAACAAGCTCATTGGGACTCCTAAACCATCTTTCTCACTCTAAACCTCCAATGAGAGAGACAATAGCCTTTTGATATCACAGAATAAAATCTTCCACACGGAGTATGGTAACTCCACTGAGCATAAATGCATGGCCTATAATGCAGCANGAGGACTGCTCACTTGCATAAAAGAAGTCCACAGTGACCTGGACATCAAGATTTGACTATGTGATCTGAATCTTGATAATTTAAAAATAAATTCAGAAGGAAGCCAAGTGATTATTTTAAGAAAAAAACAACGTGGCAGGTAAGCTGTAAATCAGGGAGGAGGGAGATAGAGCAGAGAAAGGAATGTATCACCAATGGAGGTGTGAAAGCAGCTGTAGAGAATGGAAAGGGAATCCTTCACAGAAAAGAATGAGAAAGCAGAGACTGTCTGAGAAAGCATATTTATAATTTTGGNTGATACCCCAAAGTGGGACAGAACAGTAAAAATGAAAAAAACACACTTTTAAATTAAAACTCAATGAGCATGCTTAGCAGTGAGGATCCACAAGTAACATCCCCGAGGAAGAGGCACATAGGATGCATAAGTACATTATCTTATTAAGGGAATAATTATTCCTCCCATCTCCTTAGATTGCTTTTAGTGAATTGTCTTTCCTGAGGCATGATCTCTTGGCTGGTTGGTTGATAGGAACAGCTTGATTAACTTNAAGAGAAGAGAAAATATTATGCAATGCTCTAATCTTTAGGAAAGATCAGGATTTCACATCTCCACCCAGGACAATTGACAGAACTCAGATTTCATTCTTTTGACCAAGAGGAAGTAGCATTCCATTAATGGGCCTCAACAAAGGCCAACACCTTAACTTTTGCATATGATAGTTGAGAGATGAGTCCCAAAGCTGACCCTAAAGAAGAATTCATCATTAGTGGCATTTAAACCTAACTAATGTCTGTCAGGCTACCTAAAACTAATACCCCTTCTTCTCACTATTCAATCTACAAGCTGTTGCTATTCTCTCCCTCTTGAATTCTACTCCAACTTATCATCCATTCATACAGGAGACAGAGATTTGGGCTCTGCCTTTAGCTCTTGGACACCTTACCAAGGTTTACAGAGAAAACCACATTTTTTTCAAGTCTTGCTATCTTAGTATATTACTAAGTATATATAGTATATATACTTAGTATATATACTATATACTATAGTATATTAGTATATTTCTCAAAAATTAAATGTCTTACAAGTAGACTGTCATCCCAGGCCTTCTCTTGAAGACCTATGATATTTGCATCCAATACTATTNTCATGAAAATGTGTTTTGCTCAGCAATTAATCAGTGTCAGGAAGTCTCCCATTATAGAATACAATCCACATACAGATATTCTCCATAAGTTTCTTTAGAGGAAACACATGAAGCATCTGGGTTTTTTACATAGCTCCACCTTAATAGCTAAAGTAAGAATATTTTTATAGAAAGGAGATAACATACCTGGAGCATTGACTTTAAAATGAAGCTTGATTTTCATGAAAGAACAGAAGAGAATTTGTACTTTGTCATAATCCACCTCTCCAATGGAACAGTTACTTTACAAAAATCAAACAGTAAAATTGACATGCCATTTGACTTTTAAACAAAAACTCAGAATTCTCATTTTATAAAGAATGCTAATATAATCTTAATGATAGCACATAAAACAAGCATAGTATAAGTGTATGTTTTATTCAATAAAATATATATTATGAGTACAGCTTTTGCATTTATTCTTTGTAAACTGTAACCACACCTGGTAATTAATATTGAATTCATATGTGCCTAGAGATATCTTGTCACACTGAGTTGGGAAGGCACTACATTGTGTTACTAAATTTTTCTACAAATAAACAAAATACTAAAGATCAATGATATTGACTCACACAGACAAACATCTCAAAATATGTATTTATTCTATATGGCTATTTGTGGATATTAAATAGAATCCTACCCAACCACAACAACCCAGTCCTGTGTCTATGTAATAATGTGAAATTCAAAAATGTTATTCTTCATAAAAATTGGAATATGATTTAAATTATTTAAAGATAAATAGAAAAAAATTTTAAAATAAAACATTTTTATATTTTTTGCTCAATAATATTGCTAATAAGGGAACTAAGAAACCTAGAAGACAGAGAAAACTATAGGGACAATAAGGACGCAGAAAAGGAAAGGAGTACCTCTTCCTTCAATCTGGTTCATGGCACTTGGGTGACAAGACAAGACAGTGCAGAGGCTTCTCCATCTTGTATTTGTATTGTGTCCACTGTGGGTTTAACTAGAATTTGAGGTTTTAATGGGAAGTCCTGAGGAAATTATCTAACTCTATTCTAGAAACAAGAGGTCAGGGTGCCCAAGTTAACTTATCTTAGCTTCTGTTAAACTACTGATGTGAAGAAAATCTCCTCCTTTAAGCACCCAAGTAATATACCAGGATGTGGTTTTTGCCTTTAAATACCTCCTACTCTAAACACCCAGAACTATATCTAGGTCTCAAATACCTGACTGTAGGCCCAGCCAGCTGTAATTAAGACTTTCAACTGGCTATAAATTGTGTTTGAGTGGTCATCTTTGGTGGGCTTCCCATAACACTTGTTCCCTAGGAGTCAACACATGACACNAGGAAAAAAATTAACTGTGAATATGGCCTATTATAGAGATGATCTTCACAGATGTTTCTAATAAGCNTATTAAGAATGTTCAAATAATAATGTACTGTGCCAAATAGATAAGACTAAAGCATCTCCAACTCTTGAATTTAACTTTATTTCTTTGGTTGCTTGTAAATTTTGAGTGATCACAAATAAGATTACAGATGTGAACTGAAATTCCCAGAAAAAAAAAAATACCTCACCAGCATTAAGCATTGGTCAAGGCCAATGACTGATTACATTTTAAATGATTGCAGCGAATTGGAATGTTTCAGGTTTGGACAGAAATTATCTTGAACTATCTTTAGTTCTCTAAATACTCAAATATTGCTTACCTTCTATTTTTTACCTAACATTTTTGTTACCTTGTCATTGGACTTGGAGAGTGAAAGACTATGTCTCTAACAAGTCAGGGTCACCTACTCATACTCTGTAGGACAATTAAAAGGGTCAAATTAATAGTGAAATGTAGAAAAAGAATTTATTCATTGTGGATATATTGGAAAGAGTGGCGAAGTAATCTAATGATAGCTTTCTTGAAGTCTTTCTACAGATATGCCTAACTAAGCTGTCCATCCAGGAAGTAGTCTCTTTTCCTCCACTGTCTCCAACTCAAGCCTTTCCTATAAGGTCCAGCAACATCATGTAACAAGCTGTAAATCTTTTATTTTTCCCAAACAATCTTCTTCTCTGGCAGAGAAATTCTTCCTCTGACTGCTCTCTGACTTTGAATGCTCACAGGACTTCAACCATTTCTTTCTCCAGCAGATTTCTACGNTAATTCTAATTTCTTGGGGTCCTAGATTAGTCTGACAGCCAAAGAGGGCCACACAAGTATTTATTTTGGATATATCTATTTCTCCCAGACAGGACAGTGGTGATGGGTAAATTCTTTTGGAATGTATGAATAGACCCCACTTTCCACAAATCAAAAGGCTAAGAATGCCATCAGATAGCATCTGAAATCTGTAATTGAGAGTTGCCTTATTATTATAACCTTTCTACATGATGTTTCTAACACCATATTTTAAACTTTGCTTTTATCAATATCTGTGTTATAATTCTCTGCCTGTGGTAGCTTTGTCTATGCAAGTGTCCACAGAGACCAGAATACAGTGTCAGATCTCCTGGAATGGAAGTTACAGATGGTTGAGAGCTGCCTGGTGTTGTTTTTGGTAACTGAAACAAGTCCTCTTCACTTTGCCTCCTCTCCAGGTCCTGCCACTACATTTTAAATTTTTTTTTTAATTAAAAAGTTTCCCCTTCATTTTACACATCAATCAAAGATCCCCCTCTTCCATCTTCCTCCCAGCCTCTCCCTCCCAACCCACTCCCTTCTCCCCTCCCCCCACAAGAAGGCAAGGCTCATCTAGTAGAGGCAAATCCAAGCCCCTCTCCCTGCCTCAAGGCTGCATGAGGTGTCCCATCATAGGGCTCCAAAAAGCCCACACATGCACCAGGGATGGATTCTGATCCCACTGCCAGGGGGCCCCTTCAAGCAGATATAGTTACACAACTGTCTCCCAATGCAGAGGGCCCAGCCCAGTCCCATGTAGGCTCCAAAGCTGTTGATCCAACTTTCATGAGTTCCCACTAGTTTGATTTGGTCGTCTCTACAGGTTTCCCCATTATGATCTTGATGCACTTGATCATAGAATTTTTCTTCTCTCTCCCTGACTGGACTCCTGGAGCTCTGCCTGGTGCCTGGCTGTGGATCTCTGCATCTGCTTCCATCAGTCACTGGAAAAAAGCTCTGTGATGACAGTTAGGGTATTCACCCATCTGATCACTCGGGCAAGCCAGTTCAGTTCAGGCACCCTCTCCTCTATTTCTAGTAGTCTAAGCTGAAGTCATCCCTGGGGATTCCTGAGGACTTATCTAGCACCCAATTTCTCTTTATCCCTATGATGTCTCCCTCTATTATGGTATCTCTTTCACTACTTTCTCACACCACCCCTGTTCCAGCTCAACCATTCCAGTCCCTTATGTTTTCATCCCCCATCCCCTACCCTCCATTGCCCACTCCTCATCCCCAGTTTATTCAAGGAGATCTCATCTTTTCCCCTTCCCAGGGCTATCCATGCTTCCCTCTTTGGGTCTTCCTTGTTAGCTAGCTTCTCTGGAGTTATGGGTTGTAGCCTAGTTATATCATCCTGAGTGAGGTAACCCAGACTCAGAAGGAGAAACATTGTATGTAGTCACTCAAAAGAGGATACTAGATGTAAAGCAAAGGATAACCAGACCACTGTATTTTTTAAGTATCTTGATTNATAGCATTTTTTTATCTGTTACTATAGCAATTGTTATCATGTTGGAATATTGTACTTGGGATAACATGAATCTGTGTTGCTAATTCATGGGTACTTTTATTTGACTCCAGAAAAAAAATAAGGCTTACTCCCTTTGAGATAAGAACTGTGATTTTTGTATCAACACTAACTTTGTTTGCAGTATATGTCTTAACTCCCCTGTGACTTGATACAGTATTGTATCAAAGGTTCCTTTGACACTTTGAATTGATTGTTTCATCTTATCAGCCTATAACTGTGTCTATTTCATCCTCAAAATCACCCAATAATTTCATTTCACCATAAAAAGAATGATATTACTTAAAATTCCTTTAACAAAGTGACTTCAAAGCAGGTCTATAGTGAAAAAATACTCTGACAAAGGCAGGTAAAGTGAGAAAGAGAAGTTTGCTTCTGCTCACAAATCCAGGTTACAGTCCATTAGTTCAGAAAAGTCTCAGTGACTTGTGGGCCACTCACAATGGGCTACTTTTTCTCATATCAATACAAAGAACACAATCTATGGTAGACTTGACCACAGGCCAACACAATATAGACAATCCCTCATTGAGACTCACTTCCCAATAGTTCTAAATTGTATCAAGTTAGTGCTAATCAACATGGAAACCATCACAAGTGTAGATATGGCTACTTTGATGAGACATTTAAGCTGAACCAATGTCTTGATTATCTATTGTTTTACCTATACTCAGTCATTAATCTCTCTTTCTCTCTCTCTGTCTGTGTCTCTGTCTCTTTCTCTCTCTCTATAAATTATATATACATATATATATGTGTATGTGTGTGTATATAGTCTATATTAAAGCTGTTTCTTAATAAACTTATGTTGAGGGATATTTATACACTGTGAGAAGATTGATTTGCTGTGATAGATGTAATGAAGAGCTAAATGGCCCATAGCTAAGCAGGAGATATAGTTGGGATTTCCAGGCAGAGAGAGAGAGGAAGTAGGAGATTAATCTAGGCATGAAAGAGATGCCATTCAGGGGTGGAACAAGTCAGACACAGAAAATGAAAGAGAGGTAAAAGCCAAATGGTAGAACTTAGATTAATTAAAAATTATGGTTTAAATTAAGTTATAAGAGCTAGTAGGACAAGCCCAAGCTAAAGTCGAGCTTTCATAATTAAAAATAAATCTTTTTTTTAATTAATTAATTTATTTATTTTTACATTAAAAAGATCTTCCACTCCTTTTACATACCAACCTCAGATCCCCCTCTCCTCCCTCCTCCCACCCCACCAGTTTCCCCTCTCCTCCCTCTTCCCG
>LZPO01035868.1:0-10211 GCA_001675575.1 Neotoma lepida | reverse complement strand
TNNTNCNTTTTTTACATAACAACTTAATGAACACAGCTGCCTCAGATATTACGGTCANTTTCTTCAGCAACCCTTAATATTATGCTTGAACTCCAATCCAGGAACTAGGGTGGAGAATAGACTTTACAATTTGAATGGATTAGTGGTTGACACAGCTGAACTGATTAGTTCACCTCCCATTATTATAGCCCAGTAAGTGGTTATTAACTCTGAACAAAATCCTTCAGTAATGAGCATTCCTTGGTCTCCCAATGCTTATAGGGAGCTCTGCATGCTTCCTTGCTTTTAAGTTCTCTTCTACAATAAAACTTCTTTCTAACTTGTTCATAAAATTCATTCTTCCCATTTGTGAGACAAAGGGCCAAGAAGCTACACATTTGTGGTGCCTTTGGTAGCCACTGTTTAAGAACTAGCCCCACCCCAGCAAATTATGGTTATTTGTGAAGATAACATCTCTTTCAAAGTAAAAAACACCCATTTCCTTCCTTTCAGTTATAAACATCTATTATTATCATAGTCATAATATCTGTGTATTTTCTGACATTTTGATGTTTATGAGCTTACTAAGAAAATACTCTGTGAAATCTATGGGTTCAGAGTTATAGATACAAACGTGATAAGCTGGAGACCATTAAGTTAGATACTGGAATAAACTCAGAGAAAAAATTATTATTTTTATTTATTATTATTATTACTATTATTATTGCCAATTAAATATATTCCTGACCTGGAAATATAGAGGGCATTGAACATAGTTGATGGCTAATCTTGGTTGTTAACTTGATGTCCCTGGAATAAGCTAAAATGTCATCACTTTGTACATTTATGAGGGCTTTTCTTGCACAGGTTATTTGAAATGGGAAAAGCNACCTTAAATATGGGCAGTACCTTCCACTGACATCCCAGAAAAAAGGTTGAAAGAAACAACTTTGCTTTTTACACAATTACCTTCATGCTTCANTCTCATAGTCATCTGCAATGTTAACAAGTTCATCTTCCCTCTTTGGTAGTTAATTTGCCTATTGCAGCTTCAACCATTGCTGCTTTTATGCCCATTCATTGATAACCAAACCAAGTTTTTTGGGGGGCTCCCCACATGAACTGAACATGAATGGCTTTTCATAAGTCCCTCAGATCTTCAGAACCAGGTGAGAACTGGTGACTAATGATTGAGGAGTTACAAGGTTTTGAACCTCTCCAGTGTATAGATAACCATTATCAGGCTACCCAAATATACCATGCAAATTAGTCAAATAAATCAACTTTCAATATGTTCATTCTATCATTTTTCCACTAGAGAACACGGACTAGTGCAAGCACTGCCTGCTAATCAAAGAGAGGTGTTTTTGTTCAAGTCTTGGGTCCCTTGTAACTCTGATATTGTGTCCTGGGAAAACAGAAGATCAAATGACAAGAGATATGCTATCAAAAGTAAATATTACGGCAAGTGTGTCCAGAGCAGTAAAATGTCTTAAAATTCCTGAGATAAGANACACTGTGAGAAGAACAGGAAGCAGAGATTAAATGTGATTTAAAAAGCACTAAAAGTGACTTCTGAGATATCACTTAGAGTGGCTCCGGAGAGCGACAATAGCAAATATCTGTATGCCCTGTACTACCGAATAAGAGCAACTCAAGGCTAGGATGCCAGGAATTTCCATCTGGAAATAGTTGTTGTTATTAAGGCATACAAGTAGACATACTTTTTTCATGTAAAAATAAAACATATTGGGCCAGCAAGATGTCTTGGGTGGCAAAGGTTTTGACCTGCTGCCAAACCTGATGATCTCAGTTTGATCTATGGGACCCACATGGCAGAATGAAAGAAACAACTTCCATAAGTTGTCCATGGGTTTCCAAGCATTTATCATCATTCACACCCCTACCTATACATACATAGGCATACTGTAGTAGTTTCAAAGAAAATGACCCTCAAGGGAAGTGGAACTATTAGGAAGTATGGCCTTNTTGGAGAAAGTTTGTCACTGTAGGGGTGAGCTTTGAGGTCTCCTTTGCTCAAGCTACAGCCAGTGTCACATTTCTCTTTATGTTTCCTGTGGATCAAATTGTAGGACTCTCAGTTTCTTCTTCAGCACCATGTCTGCCTGTCTGTTTCCAGGTCCTACCATGATCATAAAGAGCTAAACCTCTGAACTACAAGCCACCCAAATTAAATGTGTTCCTTTATAAGAGTTGCCATAGTCATAATATTTCTTCACAACAATAGAAACCCTAAAAAAGAGAGAAGTTGGTACCAGGAGAGGACTATTGCTCTGATAGGCCTGACAATGCTTTGAAGGACCATGGACCTTGGGATTGTTGATTAGAAAGGCAGCTGAACACTTTGAGTGCTGTTTAATGGGTCATACTAGTAGGAGCATGGCAGTCAGTNGTGCTGAGTGTGATTTGATGAACTGTGGGAGCCTGACTCAAGAGGTTTCAGAGAAGAAGAATATTAATATGTGGCCTAGAGATCATTCTTATGATATTTTGAAAAATATAGATCATTTTTTCCCTTGTACCAAGCATCTGTCTGAGGATAAAGTGAGGAGTTTTGGATTAATTCCTTTGACAAAGGAAATCTCAAAAGAACCTAGTATTGATTATATTGTGTGCTTATTAGTGATAACTCTAATGCAGATTTATAATGAAAGGGACTGAGATGAACAAGATAAAATACAAAATAGACAATTTTAGGAGACAAGGAGTATCAGAAAATGGAATTAGAGCTAAGTCCCATGTTCAAGGAGGTAAATAGATTAAGAAATGGAATAATGGGAGNGGTGACATCAGGGCAAGATCCCACACAGCTAAGCTTCCAATTTGTGAAGAGTAATTAAAGATAAATCCTAGAGCTGGGTGTGGTGGNGTATGCCTTAATCTCAGCACTCCAGAAGCAGTGGCTGGTGGATCTCTGAGTTTGAGGCCAGCCTGGACTACAGGGCAAGTTCCAGAATACCCAAGCTTAGGTAGTGAATAAAAATATGAAGACTAAAAAGCTGGTGAAGATGTAATTGAACAAGGATGCCATGTTCCAATCCCAGCAAGAAGGAGAACTTGGCAGCTTCAGTCACGTGGTCCTGGCTTTAGAGACAAGGAGCAGCTGAAGAAAGCTGCTGAGGACAGACAAGTGTCAGGGATTTCCACAAATGCAGGCCTAGAGAGGCCATCGTGTGAGGCTGTCAAGGTGAAGCCTGGATTGCCTTAAAAACCTCAAGATGCTGGAGATACCAGAGCCATGGGATACATGCCAAGGAGAGCTTCTAACAGGGACTGGAATCAGCCCAGAAGAAAGAAGTATATTGCAGTCAACAAAGCTAAAAAAAAAAAAAATTGAAATCTGAGACATCAGACATGTAGATGCAGTTTGGCTTGCCCAGGTGGTTTTTCATCTTGCTTTGGTACAGTATTTCCTCACTATGCTCCCTTCCCTACATTTTGGAATAGTAATGCATATCATGTGCCATTATGTGTTGGAAGTATGTGATCTGCTTTTTTATTTTAATTTTACAGGGGATTGAAGTTAATTGCATGAATCTCAGAAGAGAATTTGAACTTTAGACTTTTAAAATAAGTTTGAGATTGTTACAGAGTATGGGGACTTTTGAAGTTGTACGGAATGCATTTTTGCATTATACTATGACTACAAGCCTTTGGGGGGCAGGGAGTGGAATGTGGTTGTTTGAAAGAAAATGTCTACCAAAGGAGGAGACACTATTAGGAGGTGTGGCGTTGTTGGAGTAGGTGGCTTTATCGGAGGAAATGTGTTACTGTAGGGGTGGGCTTTGAGGTCTCTTATGCTCAAGCCACATCAAGTGTCACATTTTGCTTCANNTTGTCTTCATGCTACATAGTGGTTTCCAGGCTAGGTAGGCCTTCCTAGTAAAACACTGTTTGAAATATGAAAGAAGAAAGAAAAAGAAAGAGCAAGAGAGACGAAGTAAAAAAAAGAAGATGGATTGGAGGAAGGAAGGAAGAGAGAAAAGAAAGGGAAATGGATAATAATGTTACTTGTTTATTTGGTAAATGTAAAGAGATTGTGTTATCAATTACCATNGTTACTTTTTANTGCTGTGATNAAACACTGTGACCAAGGCAATTTATAGAAGAAAGTTTATTTTTGGCATATGTTATCAGAGTGTTGGGATTTACAGTGTCAGAATAGAGGTATGGTGGCAAGAACNGCNGAGAGAGCAAAGTTGGAAAGGCCTGAGTCTTTTGAGACCTCAAAGCTTGGTCCTTATGACATACTTCCTCCATCCAGGCCATAACTCCTAATTCTTTCTTAACTACCACCAACTGAAGACCAAGTAGTCAAATGTACAATATTTATGAGGAACATCTCATTCAAACCACCACATTCCACTACATGCCCACTGTGATCTCATGGCTATACCAAAATACAGCATGCATTTTTGTTCAATTCCAAATGTTCTTTAGTCTTTCACAGTCTCAAAACATTTAAAAATCCAGCATCCACAGTTTTTTTTTCTGATACTCCATGCAAACTCTTAAAAATCTCTAGAAATCAGAATTAAATCAGATACTTCCAATATACAATTGCATAGAATATACATTGCCATTCCAAGGGGGGGAAGATTGGGGTCATAGTGAGGAAATACTAGAGCAAAGCAAGAGCAAAGCCTAGCAGCACAAATTCCAAAATCTGATGTGAAAGGCTTTAGGTGACTCCAGTGTTCTAGCTTTGCTCTCTGNGACACACTTCACTCTCATGGGTTGGTTCCATTCCTTGTGTGAAGCTTTCCTTGGCAGATATCCCAAGGCTTTCGCATCTCTAACATCTCATCNCTGGATCTCCAATGCAAACTAGGCATCACTTAATGACCTACTAAGAACTTCTTGCAGGGAATCCCCTGCCATATGCCTGGCATCAGCANCTCTCTGTAACTATAGAGGACAATTTCATGACCCCTTTACTCATTTATCCTTCATGAGTCCCAAAACAGCACTGTGTAGAGGGGACAAAAGCCTGAGTAAGTGAAGTCCTGAGTAGTATGTGTTGTTGAGAGGAGCTGGCTGTGTCAAAGACCCCAAAGTCTCGGGCCCATGGTAGAATGAAAAACCCTAGGCATGGCAAAGCTTTCCTCCATTTCATGTATGAGTGTTTATGATTTGTGCAAAAAGAAGTCCACAGTATTTATGGCTGAGAAAGTCACCCATATAGAGACTATTCCTACTGTGATTAGCTATGCTTGACTCTGATCAATCTGTGTCCATACACCTTGACTCCTCATCCAGATAAGTGAAATAACCCTACCTCCCTTTTCAACTCTATGGAAGAAATATTTCAAGCTTCTGGAGTNCTGTGGTTCCTCCAGCCTAGAATCCAGACTACCTGATCCCAGAATTCTGTCTGAATTTGTTTTTTTTATTTTTTTTTCTTCTTTGTTTCCTCATCTTCTAAGTCAGGCCAGTACCAGGAGCCATCCTGGACAGAGCAATGCATATCTGGACAACCCTACCAAGTTTGGTTGCCAGTAAGATGGACTTCAGTGGATGTGAATAACATTTGCAGGAGACTTTGTTTCCTATTCCTTTCTAGAAACAGAAAATTGATTAAGCACTTTCTTTTCACAAGTTGGAAACCTAGCTGGGTGGGATCATTTACAATCTTTTTTTTCCAAACAAATTTATCATACTTATCTCATTATCCAAGCCATATTTTTGGCTTTTCTTTCTTCTTTAATAAATCTAAAATATCTTAGTTTGAGTGATTTGCTCATTAAAAGAAGCCTCTATATTCATTATTATATGAATATAATATAATCTATATTCATCTATATTCATGTGTTAATAACACTCATATTAATGATATCTTATACATTCAAATCTTTAGTTTCTACATGATGCTGTAAACTTAGTCAAAAACCTGTGGCTAATGAAGTCATAGGCCCTGAAATACAGAGAAATCTACTACTACTAAGACAGACATACATGTACATATGTGAAGGAATATGCATCTGAATATAGAATAATATTACCAGGGAGAATGAGAAAAAGTAATATTTGATATTAAAGAATGGTGAAATGCAGATAAAGAACACAAGTTATGAAGAGTGATACAAGGCTATAACTTTAATTTTAACTGTCACATTTTCTTCTTTCTTTTGGTCATGCATAATTGTATAAAAATGTAATTGATTGAGGCTAGAGAGATGGCTCAGTGCTAAAGACTATTAGCTACTATTCCAGATACTCACATTTGGTTCCCATCGTATGTCTGCTCACAACTGACTGTAACACCAGTTCCATGGGATTCCATACACTCTTCTGGCTGCCAAGGGCACAAGACATACAACTGGTTCATAGATATGCAGTCAAAAAGTTTAAAAATGTGATTGATAGTGGAAGTGTGAAATCCTAACCATAGTTCTACAGCTTAAGAATCACTATGCTAAGTGTATAGAAGTTTATTGAGGTGTGCAGAGTTTGGAACTAGGCAAGTGTTTGAGTATCNGTTAACCCAGCTTGATAGTGATTTTATTTTTCAGTTCATAACAATAAAATGTTCAAAAAATAGGAATTTAAGATATAATTCCATCCTTAGGTTTACCTACTCATGACAAGGAATGTGGCATGCAAAAGTATTTTCTAGCTTCGTGTGTGTATGTGTGTGTGTGTGTGTGTGTGTGTGTGTGTGTGTGTATGTGTGTCTGTAGGCAAGTGTATATGAAGGAGTGCATGAATGTATATGTGTGTATGTACATATACATATGTGCATGTATGTGTGTATATTTGTGTATAATTTGTGTATATGTTTATATGTACATGTTTGTATGTGCATATATGTATCTCTCTGTGTGTGTCTGTCTGTCTGTTTGTGTCTGTGTGTGTTTCCTTTTGGAAAAGAGATGCAATTTCCCAAACACTGACAATTTTTAATTGCTAGNTTCCCACTTGGCTCAGAATTAATTGTAAAACTGAATTTTGATAATCTATTACATCCTTTGAAATCACTAGTATAATGGTTTGCAAGAATATTCTATGGATGTTGTGGGAAGGTAAGAATTGGAAGAGTGNGATCATAATAATTTCTGATGATAAATAGAAGGACCCAGAGTAGCTTCATTTATTCTGCTGCTNAACAAGTCAGTTTCCTTAATTGGAGAATAAATTAAGATAGATAAAAAGTTCCCTTTAAATTTACATGATATTTCATTTAAAAACAAAACAATATATGAAGTGAGTATTTCATGTTTTATCTTGAGCTATCTTAGTCATCTAAATAGTCATTAGAGACTAGAGAGATTGCTGGTTAGATAGGAGCGCTGACTGCATTCCCAGGTTCAACTCCCAGAAGAGACAAAAAGTTTCACAACTATTTGTAACTCTAGTTCCAGGAGATCTGACAGTCTTTTCTGCCTATGGAGGTACCAAGATTGCATATGATACATAGACAGACATACCTGCAGACAAAACACCAATACACATAAAACAAAATTCTAAAAATAATAAAATAACCAGCCATTTGTTGCCTATCTTTGATTTTGTACTAACATTCTTACAACTCATAAGTAAATCATTTTGGGTTTTATAAAAAGATTCCTAGCTTTTACCAAGCCAAAATCTAAGAATGTCATCAGATACTACCGAGACTCTATAATAAAAANTTTCCTAATTTGCTATAACTCANCTATATGCTGTTCCTANCATGATGTTTGAAAANTGTCTTGATTTGTGATTCTTTGTTATAGTTTCATTAAAAATATCCATGAAACTACTACCACATTGGAAAATGGTATGTGGAGTAACCTGAATTTGTGTATCATGGCCATATGTACTCATACTTGGTTCCAGAATAAACATCTTATTATCATTGAGATGAGAATTGTGCTTTTGTGTGTGTGTCAATATCTACTTCTACCAATAGATATTGAATGAGTTATATGCAAAGTTTCTCCTCAATAACTTGTGTGTATATGCCTATATATATATATATATATATATATAATATATATTTCCCATGGAATTAGGAGCTTTTGGAAAAGGGGAGTAATTTAATTCAATTATTCTTTGTAAATTATGTAAAAGGCAGTATAAAATATTCTTTAATAAATCTTATTGGGGGAGTCTAGAATTTAAAAACAATTTCACATATGTCTTTACATACCTCAAGATAATCAAGCTTTCTAAGATTTTTCCTCATGATGTCTTTGCTGAGTCCTCACCTAGATACAAAATACTACATGACAAAGTTCTAAAAGTATACTTCAGGAATAGCCTTCAAACTCTACTCAAAGATGGATTGAAACCACCTTTTCAACATTATATATGTGCAGAATGGTCTCATCCAGGAAATGACCNTTTGAAATCAGAAGTTCAAATCCCCCATACACAACTTCAAAACTCNCCCCTCAAAAAGAAACATGCTACCTGTACAGAGGCTTCATGGCTATTTCTGCTCACCTGAAAGAACCCAAAAGTCACCCCCTCACTATGCAATTAACAAGAAGGAACTCACCAGGACCTTCCCATAAACTTTTCATGTAGCTTTAGTCTCTTTTACTGGTTATACATTAAAGTTGTTTGTTTGTTTGTTCATTCGTTTTTGTTTCATTTTGCCAAGCCCCGATGCCATAGTCTGTGTCCACTAGGCAGCAAGCCCTCATAATTACTACTGTCTACTATACCTCTATATATTTTATCTTAATGATGAAAGTTTTTGAGTTGTTATGAAAAGTTAAAAAGTTATTTTCTCCTTGATGCAAACCTTTGCTTCTGGATGAAGGCCTGTTGCACCTCAGCAAACCTAGCGACCTTCAAAACGTTTCTGAAAGCAACTGTGGTCTCTGAAGATAAAAAGAATGAGAGCATTGCTCGCATTCTGTTCTGCAAACCTAGGGGTAAATTCTTTGATGTTCAAATGAGAGGACCCTGAAATCCCTTTCTTTCTACTTTTAAAGGTCCAGAAATTCTTTTTATAAACTCTCTATTCCATTTTCTGTATTAAATCACTGCCANTTTCTATGCAAACCAGAAGATAAAGCATTTAATTTGAATGTCAATGTCTCAATTACATTTATTTTACATATCTTCATTGAGGTAAATTATTACAAAGTAAATGGATATTTCTGTAGAAATCATTACATTGGAGATTTGAAATAATCTAGACCATCCAGTGACAAAGAAATATTTATTGATGGACCTCATTACCCAATTATCAGTCATAATGTTGTTGTTTTGAAATATAAATCAAACTTAAAATTCTTTTTATAGTATTTTATGGCTGTTAAGCATGAAAGAAATCTCACATGANNGAAATTGCTTTACTGTGCATGTCTACTTACTTTCAACTATGCCTAATAGCTGCAAAAATGCACACAGGTGCTGNAAGCATCATCCACAATTTATGGGTAAATCTCATCTATGTTCCCAAACTTTCTAGTCTCAGTGGGTATTGNACTCAGTATTGCTGGGAATTCTTAATGGAAAGAGTTTCTCCATGCTACCCTCAAGGGCCTTTGCATTGTCCTTGGATACTCCAGGCCACAGTTCCTTTTGCAAAACATTNTTATGGCTTGATCTAAAGCGCAGAATTTGGCATTTTGAAAAAANGTCAATACACAAAAGGTAGGAAAAGACTATGTATTCTATGTATCTTGAACACATGAGCTGTTTGCCTATTACACAAAGGAGAAAAAAGCTATCAATAGATGTGAAAAGCCCAAATAACCTTCTCTAAACTATTTTATTCTTTCTCCATATTGTCTATGTTTTCTTTATGAATGTGTGTTCTGCATGTATGTATGTATATACATAAATATACATATGTATATGTGTATATATGTATATGTGTATATATATCATTAAGTCAAATATAACTCATGAATTGTAACTATTANATGTATGATACAATAGTGTACATGTATATATGTCANTGCTTTCTCCACACTTAGTTAATTTTCTCAAAAATTTAATNTTTCATCTTAGCATACCTTAAAGTTTCCTCCTTCATTACTATGTGGTTTTGAACACAGTAGAGTCAGAACATCTTCCAGCTTTATCATCAACCTGAACTGATTTAGAAAGTGTTATGAGACATAAAAAGGGAATCAAGACTTCAAAATGTAAATGCATGAGTGTGCATGTATGTGCATGTAATTGAGTATGCAGTATGGATTGCATTGGTCAAACACAAGACAGCTGAAGTACCCTCATTTAAAAGTAAGACCCTCACTCAAAAATAATTT
>LZPO01035867.1:0-10119 GCA_001675575.1 Neotoma lepida | reverse complement strand
TATTTAAAAGTAAATCAAATTACAAAAGAGTTATGCCTTTATATTTTAGGTGATGATGTGCAACTGGTATTGAATATTAGTTATCTGACTGCCTAATACACTATATTCAAAAAATCTGCATAAATTCCATTACTGTGAACACAGAAGTAGATTCAGTATTTGAGGCTACCTCAAGAAGCTTTACCATTTTGTTATGCCTTGATTGTAAATCTTAGCTGAGGGAAGGGAAGAGAGAAAGGTATTGAACCATATGGAGTTCTTAAGTTGAGAGTTCACTGAAATAACAGCAGTAATGGTGGCTACAAGCATCAAATTTCATAACATGCTAACCTACAAATGATCACCAGTCATGTTTTCAGTCATTGAAATTTCAATATACGCTTTATTACTTGGAAGGGTCCAATGTAAGGAGATTTCTGTGACTCAAGAACCCTTAATTTTGAATCTCAGGGGCAGGAAAACAAACAAGAGAGAAAGACAAAAACAAAAACAGAAAATATAAAATACCAACAAAAACAACAAAAAGCAAAATAAAACAAAACACGTCCCCTGGAAAGAAAATAAATTAAAATACCAGTGAGTACATATTTTAATGTCTCACCTTTTTAATATGCAAAGCAAACATGATGTCACATAGTATTGAAATTAACAAGTTAATATGTCTAAGAGGTAACTGTGTAATGGTATAAATGATCCATTTCTAAGAACTGGTCTGATATAGCTATACGTCAATTCCCAGTCTTTGTTCAGGTTTACCTACTGGCTATCAACTATGGCTAATAGTGTGTGTGTGTGTGTGTGTGTGTGTGTGTGTGTGTGTGTGTGTTGTGTATATATATGTGTATATATTTATATATGTTATACATTGCATATATTTTTTGAATAACTTTAAAATTTCAGTTCTGAAATGAGGACATGTAAATGTACTTTTTCTTTCTTGGTTATATGTGATTGTCTGCCTATTGCCACCTAATTAGCTCGACTGAATCTCTTTTAAGAGACTTACTGTTTGAATTTTGTGGGAATCCGGGCAAAGAGGAAGGACCATTCATTCCAGGGAGAATGACTGGAGGAAGGCCGGGGAGTCCGGGGTAGGCTGCTGGCAAGCTGATACCATGGAGCGAGCAGCTGTCTGTGATGCCTGGCTGCTGGACTGTTAGGCCCAGCACGTCTGAGGCTTTCTTTATCCGGTCTAGTTCTTGCTGGGCCATTAGCTGTCGAACGGTAGTTGGAGCTAGGTAATCCTTCTCCCGGTCAAGCTGACTGCCCACTGTCTCCCTCACTTTGGAAATGTGCTGTTTGGAGAAAATATGATCTCGGATGGACAAGCGGGCAGAGTATTTGACCCCACAGAGGGTACACTCTGGCTTGGTGCCTTCCGTTCCACTTTGATTGATCATGAACGGCTTTCCTATGTTAATTTTAAACTTCTTTTCCTTTGCCCTGGCATTCTGAAACCACACCTGCACCACGCGTTTAGGCAGACCGATCTCGTTGCCCAGCATTTCACATTCTTGCATGGTTGGAGTCCGATAGTCACTGAAGCAAGCCTTGAGGACCTTGAGTTGAAGATTGCTCATCTGGGTTCTGAAGCGCTTGTGACCTGGCCGATCACTGCTTTTGGATTTAAAGGGGTTGCTAGACCCAAATGGATTTGGTGAGCTGGGGTCAGCTATGCTAGACGTTTCGCTGCGGTCAGCATTGTCATCAGGGTCGTCGGTTATATAAAAGCTTTGGTCATGATCACCATCTTTGTCATTGAAATGGATGGATGGACTTGTGAGAGAAAAGAGAAATTTGTCATCACAGACCTCAGTGGTGGGTGTGGTTGCTGGTTTTGGCAAAGAGTCAAGAGTTTTGGTTTCTTTAGGAGACAAAGCTGGTTTCACCTCCCCAGATCCTCCTGTGTTTTCCATTTCTGCTGCCCCCTCATCTCCTGTGGTGGCATCACTGATGGCCGTATTAATGGACGAAGTCTCATCAAAGTCAGTTTTATTCTGATCATACCCAGCCTCAGCTGAGGGGGCATTTAAATTCTCTACGTCCTCGGGACATTCAGCTTTGAAGGAAGAAGGACTTAGAAGATTCTTCGGAGACAGCTCTGCTGTTTTACTAACAGGTGTTGACACTGTGGAGGCCAATTCGTTCTCACTAGATAGATCAATTTTGGTTAATGGCAAAGATGGGTAATCAAAATAAATGTATTTCTGTGGGCTCTCTCCTCCATCCTCTGTGGATATTAAAGGGCTTGGTGGCAAGCTGTAACCTGCCTGCTTCCCTTCATTCCAGTGGCGAGAGCGAATGTGGCTTTCTAAGGCTGACTTTGCTTTGAATAGAGCTCTGCAGAACGGGCATCGTTTGTGGGACTGGGCAGGACCCACCGCCCGAAACTGCCCCTTCCTTTCTCGAGCACGCGTGTTCTGGAACCAGACTTGCACCACTCTCTTCTTCAGCCCCACTTCTCGTGCAATGTGATCAAGCATTTTTCGGGTAGGGTTGGAATCTAGCAAGTACTTTTCATAGAGTATTTCGAGCTGCTCGGGAGTGATGGTGGTTCTCAAGCGTTTATCACGGTGTTGATCTTCCCCGCTGTTCCCACCCTCCTTCTCACTGCAATTATTATCTTCTTTATCATCCAACTTCCTTTTAAGGGAAGCAGCAACACTGGCGGGGGCCGTGGTGTGGGAAGTACTGGTCTGTGGTGGCATTTGTGTGAGAGAGCTCCCCAGCAGCTGTCCGGTCATCAATGGATTGTTGGGGTCAAATATCATGTAGGGCATGTCCATGGGCCTTTCCAAGAACGGAGAGTGGAGGAATTGGTTTTGAGCAGCAAGGAAGTGCATGTGTTGGTGCTCCTTCCAAAGTTCCAGGGTCGGGAAGGCAATGGTACACTGATCACACGGATACTGGAGTAACTGTGGAGGTAGACTGTTTTGAAGAGAAGTCATGGAAATTTGCAGTGGACTGGAAGGGATTGGAGTTTGAGAGGCCGAGGGAGGTCTTCCAATCAGTTGGGTTTGTTTGGGTGGCTGTGGTGGCGGCTGGGATATGGATGCTTGCTGTTGGTCTGTAGAAGTCGATACTGATGGGGGAGCAGACTTGGTGACTTGAGAAGGAGGAGAGGGGTCACTCTGCTTTGTCTTTTCTCCAGGATATTCAGGTTTTGGAGAGTTCTTCTCAGGTTCTGGCTTAGGAGATGGAATCAGGGGTGTGCTAGTCCCAGAGCCTGAACTGGCTGTTGGGGCTGCAGTGTTTTTGGCTGTATCTGTTTGTCCAGACGCCGTGCAATGCTTGTATACCACTTGGTCAGTGGCATCCATGGAGTCTTCTGTTTGGCTTTCATCTTGGGCATCATCATCTTCATCCTTGTAACACTGCTTTTTCTGATGTGTGATCAAGTCAAAGATCCTGGGAAAAACCACATTGCACTTTTTACACTGGTACTGCATATTGCTTGTTCTAATATAGCGTTCATTGGTGAGCTCTCTTTTTTCATTATCTTTAGCTTCTGCTTGGTTCTCATAGCTCTTCCGTGCTTTCTGACGAGCATTCTGGAACCATACAACAATAACCCGAGTGGGGAGGTTGAGAACAGTAGAAAGCTGTTCTATTTCATCATCTTTTGGGTAAGCATTTGTGTCAAAAAAGTCTTGCAGAACCCTAAGCTGGTAGTCCGTAAATCTTGTTCTGGATGACCTTTTGCTGAACGAGGCATCTGATTTGTAATGTTCTAAAGATGTGGGTTGTGGCTCAATTCTGATATCTTCTAAAACAGTTATAGGAGGGTTACTGAAGTTGTATGGAGAATCCTTGTTTCTCTGTCGTTCCTTAAAGAGTGTATTTCGAAACCAGTGTTTGATGACTTTTTGAGAGAGGCCAGATTTCTCTGCCATTTCTTGGATCTGTTCTTCACTAGGAGAATTATTGATGTCAAAATAAGCTCTTAGGATTTTTAGTTGATCGTCTGTAATCCGAGTCCGTGGCCGTTTGAATTGGGAGTGCCTTAAGAAGCTGGGGTCTAGCCCCAGCTGCTGCTGGCAAAGCTGAGTGAGATCTGCAGAGAGGGTGTCCATCTGTGGCAGCTGCAGGGCGAGCTGAGGGGGAAGTGCAGGGTGCTGAACCGGCTGCATCATAATGGAGGGAAAGAGGGGGAGATCAAGAGAAACAGGCAGTTGGACCTGTGGGGGTGCAGTCGGGGGAGGAGGTGGAGGAGGCGGTGGAGGAGGAGGAGGAGGCGGAGGTGGTGGAGGAGTTGGTGGTGGAGCTTGCAGAGGAGCAGAGACTGTGTTTGGGATTTTCACAGGCCCCAGAGTAGAAGGCTGTGGAGGTGCAGGCGGCAGAGGGGGAGGCGGAGGCGGAGGCGGTGGTGTTTCTGGGGAGGAAGGAGAAATTGGATAAAGCTTGTCATAGGCCTCCCTGTATTGGCGAGCAAATTTCTCCAGTGCTCCGTATGGGAAAAATTGCCCGTGCACATGTTCTTGGTGACTCTTTAAAATGAGAACATTCGAGAACAATTTACCACACGTTCCGCACTCCAGCTTGTCAGAGTTTTCAACTTCTCCGATTTTGCCCTTCTTCTGGACCTTCTGCCTGTTCTCATTATACTGAATGACCAATTCAAACCCGAAGTTCTCTAGTAAAGCTTTGGCTGCATTTCCCCTGGCCCCTGAGGCTATTCGGGGTGGAGGAATACAGGGTTCTAAAGATTTTTGCTTCTTTATGTCTTTGCTGTCTTTGAATCCTTCGCTATCACTTGTAAATTCTTGCTTTGGTTTTTCTTGCTTTTCAGTCACCTCTTCTGCCTCCTTGTAAGATGGCATGTCCTTCATGAGCTGGCTGTCTGTACTCGCCAGGCTGCCTTGCTCTTGTTTCAACAATTTGCTTGTCTGCTGTTGCGGTGGCTGCTGCTGTGGTGGGGGCGGCTGCTGATTTTGCGGCTGCAGCTGGGGCTGGGCAGCTTGGTATTGCTGTGCTTGTTGTTGCAGAAGTTGAAGCTGAGTTTGGCCAACATGATGCTGTGTTTGAATCTGTTGCTTCAGATCTTCAAGCAAGGAACCAGCCATTCCTGTCATACCTGGCATCCCAAAGGTGGCGGAGCCTGGCAAGCCCAGATCTGGCCCCAAGCTAAACTCTGCCCCGGGTATGTAGAATGGAAAGAGAAACTGAGGTTGCTGAAACTGGAGCAGTGCCTCTGGGGTCATTGGAAAATGAGGCAAAAAAGCTGGATTTAGAAACTGTGGCTGAAAGAATGCAGCCTGTTGCTGCAACTCATGCTGAAGTTGCATCTGGATTTGTGCTGGTGACCGCGGTGGTGGATGATGGGGAGGTTGAGCAGAGATTAATTCAGGAGTTTGCTTTTTATTTAATTCTTTGGCATCTAAGTGGGTATCTTTGCTGTTGACTGAAGCTGAGCTCATGGACTCTAACATCCCTTGGCCAGGGCTATTCACATTGGCTGTGATGCTGTGCCCACCGGTTAGGTGCCCACTTGGCTCCAGCTTTGCAGCCCTGGCCTTTGTCTGGTGGAGCACGGACCTCATGTGGATCTCCAAGGTCGAGCTTTGGCTGTAGGCAACACTGCAGGTGCTGCACTTGTACGGCTTGTTATCTGTGCTGCTATTGGTTTCCTGGGGAACAGGACTGGATGCTTCTTGCAGAACCTTTTTTAACTTATGCAAGTGAGACACTGAATTATAATGGACCAAGAGAATGTTCTTTTGGGTGAATGACTCTTTACACACTGTACATTTATAAGGACGAGATGGATCAAGGAATTTTTCCATTGTAAAATTGGGTCCTTTTCTAAAAGGTAAGGTCCGCTTTGGTTCAGAGCCCAGGTCATCCGGAATAGAGCTACTGTCACTTCCTACAGGACTTGCCTTTCCTTCATGGTCCACCTCATACTCTCTATCCATTTCCTGATCTAGGCCATGGTCATCCTGGGGCATCGTTTCGCTCTCTGCCCAGAGTTCGCCGTTCATTGGCAAGGAGGCATACAGCTGCTGAAGTTCAGCTTCACTCAGTTCGGGGTGGCCTGCTTCCAAGTGTTTCTTTAAAGCCTGGAATGTACGGAAACTCCGCTGGCAGAGGTTACACATTGTAGCAGCCCGAATGGCATGATACTGGGAATGTATCTGAAGCTTCTGCATAGTTTTAAAAGCCAAGCTACAGTGATTACAACGATACTTATAAACATGTCGGTCAGAAACTGATAAGGGCTGCCTTTTTTGTTGTTCACTCAGCTGATCTTGCAGAGTGTCTGAGATTTTCACGTCCTTGCTGCTGTTTTTATTCCATTCTGATGCTTCCAAGGGCTCCTTTGCTGACTTCTGCTCCTCACTCTTTATTTCCACACCTGCCTTTGAATCCTCAAGACCTGCCATACTTTTGTCATCCATTGGGCTTTCACCTGTTAAGAGAAAGCAAAAACATATCCTACGTTAAGAACTCCGACCACTTGAATGTCGGTAAGTGTAAGTGGGAGCCAGTAATGATGTCTGCTTAATTGAATCTGCATAGAACTGTTTTTAACTGGTTACTGCAAACATTACACCAGGTGTCTTTAAGAAGATGAACAGGAAATCACTACTGACCTGAAGGAATTTAAGGGCAGAGAAGAATACAAGTCGAAGGTAATCACAGTGTACTACAAAAAGCACTTTACTAAGGGCCATGAACTTGGTGTTTTTGAATTAGAATACTTAGAATGTACTTGGCCATTTGTCACTAGAACTCTCTTCGGATGGGTAGAAATAGTCATAGCAAAAAGGTCTTAGAAAATAAAGCTCTGGGCAGCTCCATATGTTGTTTTCTTTGTGCCACTAAAAATGTCTTGGAGGATGGGAGAGTCTCACAAGGGATCTCTTAACCTCGAGATGGAGAGCTACAGACAATTAATGATTGTGGAGAGAGAGATTCCATTTTCTTCAAGAATGAACATCCTGATAGGTGGTTTAATCCCAGTTCAAAGTAGTCAGTCAGCTATAAACACATGTACATATGGGCAACACTAAATGGAGTCAGCAGGCTCTGTTTATATGTGTGTATATGTGTGTATGTGTGTGTAAAACAATAATAAAGAAATGGAGGGGATACAGGAGGAGTTGGAAGGGGAGAGAAAGTGAGAATGATGTAAATAGAGTATTCACTGTGACTAAAAACATCTTTGGTAGGATAATTCTGGAGCACTGTTACTGGCAAGTTCTGAAAATTTTCTTCAAGCAGTATCATCACAGGCAAGCATACCTGAATATTTTCCAGAACCCTCCACTGACATGGCTGCAGGTGGGTCCCGCTCTGATTTCTCAGGGGCAGCTGCTGGCAGTAGCATACTGTTTGGCATCATTACATCAGGGACAGGCACCTTTGAATACCAAAGGAATCTGTGTTAAATGTGCTTTGAAAATCACTGAACATATATTTAAATATATATGTATACTAGACTATATATGTGTGAATATATATGCATACTGGAATACACAGCACACAGATATATAGATAAAGATAGAGATATAGACATAAATATAGATAGAGATTCCACTTACATTTCCCCAACCCAAACAGGGACATCTACCACTTCAATGTTATTATAGTCCTATATTCTTCTTTTAATGCTACAACCTAAAGGTTTTTGGCCGACTAATGATAATCAAGAAACTTTTAAGCTAAAGGTACCCACAAACGTCATTTCACTGTTACAAAAATAACCACAAAATGTCCTTAATTAAGCCATACTTTATCATATTTTTTTCTCCAATCAAGAAAGGCCATGAATGAGTCTCCACTGTGATTTCTATAGCACAGTCAATAAAGACCTCCAAGTATCTCAGAAGAAATGAATTTCTATGAGTCCATAATGACAGATGTATATTGATAACAACACAGGCCCCATCAGTTTGGCATCAGCCTTCAGCATCCTTACTGTCATAAGCAGTTTCTCCACACAGTCTGGAGACACACTGTGCAAATGGGTCAGATGCAGCTGGAGGTGCATTTTGTTGCTGAGGACATCCTGGCAGAGGGGACAGCAGATGACTGGCTGTACAGAGTGCTGTGACAGGACATGCATCTGGATCCGACTTTGGTCCCTACTATTGTAGTTGCAATAAGGACACTGATAGAACTGGAAAAGATTGAATAAACATTACCATTATTAACTGATAGAATTTGACAACTTCAGATTGTGAGGTGTAACATCAAGAGGTAACATTAGCGCCAGTTTCAATGTCTAGGTGCATTTCAACAGTGCACAAACCTGGGGATTAAGAAAGGACTAGGAACCTAGAAACAAACAAACAAAAAATCGATTCGTGCACCAAAGGGAGAACTACATATTTACCTGTTCATGACAAAATTTATTGTCCTCTGTAGGTTTTGACCTTTTTGTCCCTGCATCCTCTTCTTTTGCCAGTAGGAGTGGCTGTGTGCCCCCTGACACATTGACTTTCAGCTCCTTCTCTGGGGTGATTATTCCTAATTCCCAAAAAGGATAGAACAACTCAATTTATAAATGTTACAATCAGAGTAAATAAAACTGCTGTGACTCTCAATCTACTGGATCAAACAAAAGTGAAAACCAGACAAGCACTTTTAAACGATGCTAATCTCAAAACACAAAAAGCACTCTTCTTTCTGTCCACTGAGTGGACTTTGCACATCTATTTTAAACCATACTCCTGTCTTCTGTTTAGATAACCCTAGATGGCCTTGAAAGTTTCATCAATAACATGTGTTCTCTGGTGTCTCAGTATGCCTTTATCACATTAAAGCAAATCTACTCCCATTCACAAATACTGACTTAGAAAATCGTTATTTTCTCTCATGTACAATGACCTATCTCTTTTCTAAATCCACAAGTCCTGGGAAGATTTCAAAATCCTGAGGAGAGCAGATGAGTTATAATTCAGAAACTAAAACAATAATATGTTTATGTTGTGATGGGATTTAGAGTTTTTAATATTTTAAAATTGAATATCTAATTCATTTCTGCTATTGGTGATTTGAGTAGGTGGCACAGGGGTTTTAGAAGGTGGCTATGCATATAACATTACAGCAGGAATCTCAAGAAGACAACTGTTTTATGAGTTTAATCCAAATATTTGTGTTAATGATGATTAAAATTTTGCCTAGTTGAGCAGTATTAATGTGTAGGAACCTCACACACATCAAAGGAGCGGGGGGAAGCACAATTCTAATTTTCCAATCTAACAGAAAATTCTCCCCAGCATCAATTTGCCTGGTAATCTCCTCTTCNAGGCTGGATATTACAGCGACATCNGGTAGGCATGTCACATACATCTCACGACAAACACAAAACCTCATTTACCAGCCATTCCAATCTCATCATAGCACGGCATCATCTGACCTTTTTTCTGCTGTTTATTATGAGTATTTCTAATTTTAACTTTCAATTTTCACCATCTTCCAGTCAATTTGCAACTAAATTATTTCCAGGGTGAGGACACTATCACTGGACAACTGGGTGCAAATACATCTTGAGATGCAGTGGAGCTAAACCATTGATTGCTATCAGACCCCGCGTAGATACACAGTCCAGGGCAATCTGCCTGTATGCTGCACATGAAGATTTATCTTGATTTTTTTTCAATCCACATACGGTTCCTATAAATGAACAAATTGCACCTTATTACAAAATAACCCAGTTTTAATTTAAAAATAGGGTCAAAGATGTTATAGAAACAAGTCAAAATGAAAAAGTAAAAAAGATAGAACAAAAAAAAATCTCATTCTATTTTACCCTAGGTAGAGATGAATGCTTTAGAGCATACAAATGCTGCAGAAACTTAAAATTCAGGAAGAAAATTAAATGTATGAGAGTAATTCTTAAGAGACCAAAATTAAAATAGGATATATTTGAACAAGGTGAATATGATTTTATTTCTTTGGTGTTTGTGGTGGTTGTGGCATAGTGGTCAGTGTCTCACATATTATGTTGGATACTGCTCCCTTGATTTTATTTGAAGTGGTCTAATTGTACCTAGTTCATTCTCTTAGAGAAATTTTAAATGTATTATATTTATTTGAAAAATCATAACATTTGTGTATGAATGAACTTAAATTTGAAAAATGATCTACAACTCTCATTATATTGATTAAAAA
>LZPO01035866.1:3314-13491 GCA_001675575.1 Neotoma lepida | reverse complement strand
GTTTCCAGTGTGGCCTTGAACTCACAGAGATCTGGATGGATCTCTGCCTCGGGAATGCTAGGATTAAAGGCATGTGCTACCACTGCCTAACCTCTATGTTTAATCTAGTGGCTGTTCTGTTCTCTGACCCCAAATAAGTTTTATTAGGGTACACAGTATTTTGGGGGACATAATATAATCACCACACTGTATTATTATATTGTACTAGAATATTCATACAGACAACTACCTTCAGATTTGTTTTATCCTTAGTCAGTTTTTATTGTATTTAGATCTGTAGAGTTTAAGCACATAAATTAACATTCACAGGCANGATACAAAGCAGCCAACAACTCCTTGTTAGTATTTATAGCCACATACATATCACTCTTAGCCTGGCAAGCACTGATTTGTTTGTTCTCTGGATCATTTCTATGATTTTTGTCATTTCCAAAGTGTTATAAAAGTGGAATTGGAAGTATGCAACCTTTCAGGATTGTCTGTTTTTCATTCAGCATAACTTGCCTTAAAAGTCTGGCCTTTTTATTGTTAGTATTTTGTAATCTAAGTATATATATATATATTTTTAATATTAATCTTTGAAGAAATTCTAGGTTCTTCTAGGGCCATTTCATAGATAAGGCTACTGTGAGCATTTGTATACATTTTACCATACATTTACTTATTTGTGAACATAGCTTTTCTTTTTCTAGGATAAATGATCAAAAATACGTTTGCTAGATGATGTGATAGTCATTTGTTTTATGATATAAGAAGCTTCCAGACTTACATTGAAATTGGCCATGCTGTGTTAAATTTGCTCAGGAGGAACCTAAATGTTCTCAGCATTCTTGTCAGCACTTCATGGACTCACTTTTCAGTTTTGGTAATTAGATGTCTAGTGAGAAAGTCACTATAGGTTTAATTTGCATTTCCCTAGTAGCTAATAGTTTCTTTTCCTGGTGATTATTTGTTGTCCTGCCCATTTCCTCACTAGGGTACTTTCTTTCTCTTGAGCCTTCAATGTTGACTCTATTCTGGATACTAGTTCTTCNTGGAAATATGTGCTGTGCACATGTTTTCTCCCAGCCTGTAATTTTCTTTTTCATTCCTTAATAGGCTCTTACAGAGCTTTAAATTTTGGTAAAGTTCATTGATCTGTTTGTCTTTTAGTAGACTGCAGTTTTAGTATCAAATCCACAGACTGTTCTCTTGACTTTGGTTCCTGAGACTGTATCCTATTATTTGTTCTACAAGTGTTACAGTTTTGTATTTTATATTTTAGATTAATTTTTAGTTAGACTGATAGTTAAATTAAGATTCTCTGTCTTTGGGCAGAATGTTAAGACTATGATTGTTTTTCTCTGCAGAATTTGTTGAAAAGGTTGTCCTTTCTCCTCGAATCACCTTTCTGTCTTCCTTTAAGATGAGTTAAACACATTTTTATAGGTTCTCTCTTGTTCTTGTACTTTGCCAGTTTTCATGATGCTGNATCCCACACTACTGTATGTGCATTAGCACAGATACCCAGGAGAGGGAGTCCTCCCACTGTTGTCTTCTCTTCTCAGGATGCTCATAGGTCCTACAGTCTGCCTCTGTCAGCAAGAAGGCTTATGGGACCTTGGTAGGAATTGTATTTATGACCAGTCATCCAATCTCTATCTTTTTAGATCTCTAAATTCTTTAATAGAAAAAAAGTATATTTATTTTGTACTTTTGACATTAAGTTCTGTTTTCTGATTTTCTTATCTGCTAACACTTTTATGTTACGAACTCATTTTAAACATTCTGCTTTGATTGTTCCACATAGGATCCCATCCCCAGCCTCCTGTTCTCCTGAAATGTAGAACTTTCTATATGCAGAAGTTCCCTCATGCACTGCCCTCCACTGTTACATGTAGTTATTTCCTTTTTGATTCTTAGGGTTGTCTGATTCTCATGCTGATTTCCTTGATTCATTAGGCATTTAGAAGTAGTTGTATAGTTTACTAGAGAATTGGGTTATTTTCACTTTTAATTCTAGAGAATGCAGTCTGTGATTCTTTTGTCAAGATATATTTTATACTGTGAATTAACTCATTTAAATGTTACCCATCTTAAAGACCATCTTTCATGCATTTGTTTCCATTGTGTGGGTGGCAGATGAAATTTAGTGGTCTTGTCCAAATCAACTTTACCCTTCCAACTTTAAATCTATTTTCTACAGTTGAAGAAGCAGAGGTCAGTGAATGCTTTCTAGCTTTCCGTTCGCTTTCTCCCATTTTATATAGCCCAGGGCATGGCCCCATCTCCAATTAGGATAGATCTTCTCAGTTAATGTAATCAAGATAAGTTTCCACAAGACTGCTCAGGGCCCATCTCCTGTGTGAATCTAAATTCTATAAAGTTGACAGTTAACACCACTGTGAATACTTTGTGTGTTACCTCAGTTAACTTCAAAGTAAGCTGGACAGTAAGTGGTAGACACAGAATGGGATCCACCTGCTCATGGGTGCAAGGCCCGCCGACCTAACAAGTTATTGCACCAAATTTCTTTCTCACTATCTTTCATCATGCTTTGGGAGTGTGAGTGCTATGTTTCTATTTGTTCTGTTTTTCATAACTCAATATTGTTATTTTGGACACTTTACTAAAAATATCCATGCTCATTAACTTTGTGTGATGAATAATCATCTTTGTCAACCTAACTGGATTTGGAATCACTGAGGAAACACTTCTGGGCCTCTGAGAGTGTTTCCACAGAGGTTTAACTGAGGAGGAGGGAAAGATAGACCCAGAATGTGGACCACACCACCCTGTGGGCTAGGGACCTAGGCCGGATAAAAAGGGACCAAACAGCTCAAGTAGTCATCTTTATTCCCTCCTGACTGTGGGTTCAGTGTGTGTGACCAGCCGTCTCATGCTGCTGTAACCATGTTTTTCCTGCCATGATATACCTTACGCCCTCAGACTGAGTCCAGAACAACCCTTCCTTCATTTACCTTTCTCATGTATAGCTAATATACCATCCTTCTCTACTTTTCTTTAACTCTGCTTAATAGCACAGAGATCCTGTTTTTCTTCTTTCCCTTTAATACTGGATTTTAATAATTGGTAGTAGTAGAATTTTTTAAATTCCAGAGTGTAGTTGGTTTTTTTACTCTTTGCTCTTTGAGGGCCCACCACCAATCTCCCAAATAAATACACGGAGACTTATTCTTATTTATGAGTGCCTGGCCTTAGCTTGGCTTATTTCTGTCAAGCTTTTCTTAAATTATCTCATCTACCTTTTGCCTCTGGGCTTTTACCTTTCTCTACTCTATCTACCTTTCTTTTTTTCTTACTCCGTAGCTGGCTGTGTGGCTGGCCCCTGGCATCCTCCTCTCCTTCTCCTTTTCTCTCTCCTCCTCCTTCTCTCTTCTTCTCCTTCTATTTATTCTCTCTGCCTGCCAGCCCCACCTGTTACTCTCTCCTGCCTAGCTAGTGGCTGTTCAGCTCTTTATTAGACCAATCAGGTGTTTTAGTCAGGCAGAGTAACACAGCTTGACAGAGTTCAACAAATGCAACATAAAAGAAGGCAACACATCTTTGCATCATTAAACAAATGTTCCACAGCATAAACAAATGTATTTATCTTCAACTAATATTCCACAATACCAGAGTTTTATATAGTTTTTATAATTAATATCTATTTAACCTTAACAGAATAGAATAATACATTTTTACTTTCTAACATAAGTATACTTGCTAATGATCGAGTTAAAAAAATAATAATGTGATTTTTAAAACACGGCTCTTTAATTTGATCTTTGCTAACCAGCCACATTCTAAATGAATCAGTCACAAATTAGGAGGATATTCTTGCCAAAATATTTTAAGAAAGTATTCTTTATAGTTATTTTTATTGATTTAATATTAATATATACAATAGCTTTTTACATTTTATTAACTATAAGCTTTTCTTTTGGGTAGAAATGAGGATGAGGCTATTTATGTATGTGTTTCTGTCTCACTAACTCATTAAATAAGGTTTTCATGGGGACCTGATGAAATATACCCATTTCCTAAACTTCTTGATCCGGGGAGAAAAATTTGAGTTATGAAATTAGGTAGAGATACATTTGAAGTATACCATCTGTGTGTGTGTGTGTGTGTGTGTGTGTGTGTGTGTGTGTGTGTGTGGTGTACAGGTGCACACATACCAAGACACATTTGTAGAGGTCACACAACATTCTTTTTGCCTTCCACCTTGTTTGACATAGGTTATCTTCATAGTTTTTGTGTATGTTGAGCTTGCAGGTCTGCAATCTTCCAGGGATTCTCCTACCTGTTTCTTAACTCTCAATAGGTGCACTGGGATTGCAGATGTGCACTGCCATGCTTATCTTTACATGGGATATTCTGGAGATATTCTGCTCANGTCCTCACACTTGTGCCACAAACACTTTTACCCACAGAGCCAGCTCCTGGCCTTGCATTTCAAGCTATAACTGCATTTATACGAATGGCAAAATAAGCAAACCAAACTACTTATGGTTTTAAAACGTATTTTATGATGTCTGGCAGTTGCATTTAGGATAGTTTTAACAGGACTTGGAATTACTCATTTCCTGTATACAGGGTCTTCTCTTGTAAAGAAGCTCCAATAATTATAGTTTCCCCCTGCTATTCCTTTCCCCACCTTTTCTCTCCCTCAGTTAATGTTACTTTGAGTCAAATGTGAAACAGCTTTGTAATTTATGTGACTTAAATGGGAAAGAAATTACTTAACTCAGACATGGAGTCTGAGATTTATGTAACTATTGTTTGATACAACATANATACACTGAAGATTATCTACACAGGTTTTCTGTGGGTGGTAGTGGTAAAAAATAGGTAACTTGTCTTTCTGTTCCACTGACTCCTCTTAAACCCTTAGTAGCTACCACCATCATAGCCCTTTCCTAAAGANAAGCTTTCTGCTACATTAAATGTATTNTGTAGTATCAGCAAGTAATTCCTAGTATGTAGGTAAATACAAATTGAGTTCTGGTTTATAATTAGTTAGTATGTTGCCCTTGTACCTGTTGGTATATTNCATGAACTCAGTGTTCACATGACTCTAGGTAGACTCTCTTCTATAAGCATTTATGTGTGTCCAAAAACTGTATCAGTATTCTTTTCATTCTTCAGTGTCCCTTCAGGTTCATCTTTAAAACTAATTTTCCTTTTTTTGCATATCTCTGAGAAGACAGCATTTGGAAACTAGTGGTGGACAGTAGTGTATCACATTGAGATTTTATCTAAGAGGAAACAGTTGGAAAGTACTAATTTTAGAAAATATAACAAGAGCTAATTCAGTAATATTTTCAGGCATTATAATAAATTAAGATTTGGTGACATGTTACATAATAACTAGAAGCAAACTTTTTTATTCTTCCTGTTTTCAAACAATCCAGTTTAACATTTTCTAAAATACTGCATTTCCTACATTTATGAATGAGTTACAGTACAAGTGTTGTAGTGATTAATACCGATACAGTATTTACTTGAGTTCTAGAACTTCTTTTGGCTCTTTTTCTATTTCTGAAAAATAGTTGTATAACAAATAGTAAATCAGCATGGTATACTTTTAGCAAAGGGNTGAATAAAAAAATCCCTAAAAAGATGTCTGTTCTTTTTCACGCATACAGTCATCAGCAAAACCCTAGAGCTGATTTATCCCTGCTTGTCTTGATAGACTTGCTATCAAGCNTCAGTCCCAGTGGTTTGATGATAAATATTTAACAATTACTTTCAAAATGGAACAGAGGCAATGATTTATGGCATTTGCATACTTCTGCCTCATTTGACGTCAGTCTAAATAGTGTCACTGAATATGATGTTTGAAAAAATGAGGAGCAGTGCATCTTGTATAGTCTCCATTATTTAGACAGGTAGGGCAGGGGCTGTCCTGAGAACATGGATGGCATAAAGTGAGGCAGTAATCAGGAAGGGCTGAGTTTTGAGTGTTTTCAGTGTAATTTATTTCACTGTAAAGTTTTATAATTGAGCATTTAATAATGACTTCCAAAATTCCAAAACGTTTATCCACTGGACTCTACAGAACCGGTAAAAGTCAACTGTAGCCTGGTATAACCTAAATGAGTGTGTGGAGATCTGGAAAACACATGAAACCTACAAATTTTTTGAAGAAACTGTGCACATGTGTATATCTGTGAGGAATGGTGTTTGTTAGATATGTAAGGATTGGGGGATACAGTGATAGCCAAATACAGGATCCAGTTTATAGACTTAGTGGGGGGAGGTATTCAGAAATAACCAGTTTGAAATTACAGTGTCAGAGAAGATCAGACTGTATCTTGTCTAGGGGTCAGGAAGGGCTTTTCTTATGAATGTATGTATGAATTGAGATTTTGGGGGTGGGGGGTTCCTCCTGAGTGCTGAGATTAAAGGTGGGCACCACCACTGCCTGGCTGTGAATTGAGATAATAAAGTAGGAAGTATTAATAAAGTATAGGCAAAGAAAGTGACCTGTACCACACTGTCTCTGGGAATGTCTCTCCAGAGTCATTGCCAGATGAGTAAAGGAAGCAAAGAAGAGAGTAGGAAGTGAGGATGGAGTAAGAAATCACATGGATGGAGCAGAACCATCTCTGGGTTGTCATTAGCCATGATTAGGATTTTGGTTTTGATCCTAGCTTTGGAAAGACTGTAAACATTGAAACAGAGTATACTTTTTATTTAAAAAAAATAAGAAAACATTTCACCTGCAGAATAGTCACCCTGTCTGAGGAAATTGTTAGCAGTGTGTGGAAAAGGCATGCCAGTGAAGGAGATAGCTAGAATAGAGGGCGGTGGTGAGGAGATGCTCAGATCGATCTCACCACTGTTTTTGAGCATATAATGTGTGTGTATATATGATATGTGTATATATGATATGATATGCATACCATATGTGCTCTNGGGTCAGAAATTTGGCAAAAAGCTGAGTCCAAGTCCCTGTTCTTGTGGCATTCCTAGTCTTAGGAGCACCAGGAATGAGCANACTAGGAAGCAAAGTGGTTTGAAGTCATTATGACTAGTGTAAAGAAANAAAGTAGGATGTATGATCTGAGTGTTACTTAGGTGGCTTTTGATTGCTTTCTTTTGACCTTATAGAGTAATCTTAAAATAAGTAAGATGTGTAATTTTTCTTTTGTGTAGTAATAATGATAGCTAATGTGATAGAAAGTACTCTGTGGATACCATGATAGACAAAGGCTGAGAGTGGCCTCCATATTAAAGACTTAATATAATGTGTGATCCTAGAATGGATCCGGTACTGGAAGTTNTTAAAATGTTATTATCAGACAAAATTAGAATATGAACTTAGGTNAAAGTGTTATTATCTCCATGTNAACGTTGATCACTGTGTTACATATAAGAACAGTCTTGTCTTAAGAAAGGCACCCAAGTATTAAAGAGCAATGGGACATCAAATAATTACCTCCTTGCTACAGTTCAGAATAAAATAAACAAAAATGTTGGGCTAGGAATGGAATGTAGTTCAGTGGTAGACCACTTGCCCAGCATGTGTGAGGCCTGAATGCAGTTCCCAGCACTGCAAAAATAGACAGACAGAAATGAAATAAAATAAAAATTGTATGCATTAGAATGTACAGAGCGAGTGTTAAAAATAGATAACCCAAGTAAAAGGGAGGAAGGCATTTTACCTATTATTGTTACTTCCCTGAGACCATTTCAGAAAAAATAAAATATGAAGAAACAAAGCTGTATTGTCCCACAAATTACANGAAACTTTCATTCACAAGTTACAAGATGTATTTAATACTGTTACTGTACTTTCAAAATGAGGAAGCTAGAGCCTTTGAAGTTACCAAACCAGAGCCAGGTATGCTGGCGCACNCCTTTAATCCCAGCACTTGGGAGGCAGAGGTAGGCAGTCTGTGAGCTTGAGGCTAGTCTGTTCTACTTAGGAAGTTTCAGGCCAGTCAGACAGACATGCTCAGTGAGACCTCGTCTCAAAGAGGGAAAAAAAGTTTTATAACCAAGCTATTGAAATGGTAAGTAGGTATTTAACCTTCTTCTGTAATGGGCCTCTTAAGAAATTTAGGAAAGGAATGGCTGGAAGATGTAAATGATGAGGGAGTACTTGTTAGATACCCAGAGACACAGGGAAAAGGGGGAGAGTGGTTTTTATTACCACTTCTGTTGTGTCTACTTCCCAGGCTTTCTCAAAAACAATTTTAAGTATATTCTTCTGGAAATTTTGTATGCAGCACTGTATTTATTCTTTTAAATGATAGCATAATCCACATTCTGTTTACAACTTGTATGGTCTTTTTAATCCTCTCTTAGTCCCTTTAATAAGTTGACTTTGTGAAGATTATATTCAATATCTCAATTTATTTAAAAATACTCATTGTATTTATAGTCCTGAGTGTTTATGTAACAGCTACATTAGATGGATTTTGTGTGTCATTAACTTTGGNACCTGACTTTTGGCAGGTGGTTTTGGAATGTATGCTTAAAAACGACCTCATTTATAATAAGGTCACTCCCACATTTCACCACTGGAAGATCGATGACAAGAAGTTCGGCCTTACCTTTCAGAGTCCTGCTGATGCCAGGGCTTTTGATCGAGGCATTCGAAGAGCTATAGAGGATATTTCTCAAGGTAGGAGTTTTATTATTATTATTATTATTATTATTATTATTATTATTATTTTCTGAATGTTTACACATTATATACATACAGTAGATATTTTCTTTAACATTGACCTAAAGTAATTACTGTCCTTTAATCAAGTAAGCTTTTGTGTTATGTGACCACACTTTGAAAGGACACAGTGAGTAAAGAGGAATGAGTAGGGAAAAGGCTGCTTGGCTTCCTGTATGTTTGTCAAGTCACAGTTGATACCAGTTGAATGTTGTATTGTGAAGAGCCTGTCAACAGTATGTGTCATAATATATTAACACTCTTTTCTCTTTAATGAGATATAAAGAAACCTTGTAATACTCAAACATATGTAGACTCTAGATACTCAGTTATAAAACTTGGATTTTGTTGAGATTTAGCAGAGACTGCCATCTCATCTATCCCCTTTAATATCTTACCAATCTGTTAAATGATGATTAGCCCCAAACATGGAGATTTGAAATAGAGAATTTATTTTCCCATAGTTCTGGTGTGTGTTTACTTAAACTAAAAGAAATTACGTTTAAACCCATCTCTTCCCATAGGAGAGAATAACCAATGGTTTTTTTTCCCCCCTAATCGAGAAGGAAAAGGTCTTTAATAATAGAAAAAACTTACTAAGAGTAACTGAATCAAACCGTGATAGCCCTCAGTGTGGTCAAACATGCCTTTTAGTCCTGTGCTCAGGGACTGAGGCAGGGGCATTGAGCTCAAGATCTTCCTGGATTGTGAGGCTGTATCTGGAAAACCAAGCAGACAGAAAGTCGAGAAGTACAAGGTGGTATTTTAGAAAAATTTGAAGAAATAAACTACTTACGGGAAAACTGAATATGACCTTGAAAATATTTAATACTAAGTATGTTTTGATAGTGTGTGAATCTGGTTAATTTTGGCATATTTGGCATATTTTCTAAAGCTCCCTAGTTGATTCTAATTGTTTTATAAAACAAGTATTTTAAAGAGAAAATTGTTATTCATAGCTATTAAAATTAAAATCATATATTTTGTTGAGAATTGATTTTTTTTAAGCCTATATTTATACCCTTGTAAGAGAATACTTCTTTTTCTAAGATGGAGTAAATCTGGTTCACAGTGTTGTGCCAGTTTATGTTTAAGGAGGAAATGCATACTTGACTGAGCAGGTTACTGTTGCAGTATTCAGCCTGTCTTGTTAAACATTGAATATCATCATCATCAAAGTTCTCTGAACTTAGTAAGTTTCTGTCACTTATTTTTTTTTATCCCAAAGTATAAACTACTTTTTATAAGGGCCACATTTCATCTCATGCTTGCTTCATGCTAGCTATCTAGATGCAGTATACTCTACTACTACACATTGTTTTACATTAATTTATTGTAACTAAGGATACTCAACACCATAAAAGCTTATGCAGACATGGGTATGACAAATCAACCAGTGGAGCCTTGACTGCCCATAGTAAGTCAAGACTGACCTTTTTTAACTTGAGCAACTGAGATCTTGATTTTGAATGCTTGTGTTTCCTGGATCACACAATTTAGAAATACTGAATTAGTCAC
>LZPO01035865.1:0-12407 GCA_001675575.1 Neotoma lepida | reverse complement strand
TTCATTCAGTGGGGACACAGTAGGAAAAGTTTATTAGCAGAACAGAAAAGTGAGGACTGTAACTGTCCTCAGCCCACTGTGTAAGGCCAGAGCTGCTGTGAAACAGTCTGGNCACCTNAACACACTGGAGCATAGGTTATGAAACCCGGATGCAATTCAGTCATGTCCCCACAGTNTCTGCCTTCTCATCCCCCAAAGACAACAAGTGACTTTAAGCAAAAGCAGAGAAGCCAGGTATTGATCCTGAAAACAGTTTGTGTATGCATTGCTTTGGGGAGAAGTTGGGTATGTTAGGAGTGAAAGCCTCTGCTCATCAGAACTGTCCTTCATGTTCATGGTAAGGTTCTGGGTCATAAAAAGTCACTGCCAAGTGATGACCTTCAGGAACTACAGGAGAAGAAAAGTAATGTCTTAGTGACTAGTAAGGAGGAAATTTCATTTGCCTTCAGAAGTTAAGTTATAGGCCTGAGGGAGGGGCTGCTGTGAGCCTCAGGTCTATATTATGGAGGAGCAGTGGTGGCCTCTCCACCTCTGGTGTTGTCATGTGGTTGATTATAATAACTACAGATACATGCAGGTCAGATGCTCAAAGGCAGGTGTGAAATCAGATACACTTTAACAATTAAGTTTGTTTGCACTGTTCTCTGTGCTTTTCCCCTGGTCTGATCACACCCCCAAAAAATAGTTGAGCTAGCCATTTCTTGTCCTTGCTTGTATATTCAATATGATCCCTTTGTATTTTGATGTCACAAATTTGAGATGGAGTCAGAATGTGGTAAAAGAAAAATGCAGGGCATCTGCAACAAGGCAGTCCAAGTCCTAGGGTAGCTGTGGAGGGAATCTTTTACTGACTTCTATATACTCTAGTTAAAGATATTTGAAATCAGGCATGGCATGCAGGGCTGTAGTCCTGGTTCCTGGAAGACAGAGGCGGACAAATAGTAAGTTCCAGGCCAGTCTGGGCTACATAGTGAGTTAAGGGCAGCCTGGGCTATAATAGTAAGATCCTGTCTCAAACAAGACAACAAAAGAAACTTTGAAGTTTGACTCAGAGACAGATCCTGGTTGAGAGAAGTATGACATGGGTTCTGTGAATGGCGGGGGCGGGGGCATTTCTGCACAATGCTTTCAGTCTAAGCTGCAGGCATCTCCCCATGAGTTTGGCTTTCCTTCAATTCCCTCTCTGACTTCTCTCCACCCACAGCTATCCCACAGAGACATCGGCTCCAGCCTCTGCTGCACATTTCCCAACTTCTCAGAGAAGCAGTTGAAGACCATACTCATGGGTAAGGAAACCCTGACCACCACCTTTGACCCTTTCACAGGTGGCCCCCCTGACCTCTCTTTGAGCAGGTTGGTAGCTGAAGGCTTTGGTCAACCCTCATAGACAAACAAACACACATACTCACTGTTAGTAGGCAAGAAGTAGAGGAAGTGTGGGGCTGTAGAATTGCTTTGTGTGGGTTAGAGTGAGTAGCCAGCATTGCAAGTGTGTCTGCATAGTGAGTTTTAGTAAGGTCTGCATTTACAGTTTGAAATATGCAAAGGAGAGAGACTCCAGAAATGAACAGCACCCTCACATGTTGAGCCCCTGGCTATCACATGAAGGTGTCCCTGGTTCCCTAAGGAAGGATACTGAGCTTCCGGCCAGTGGGAGGAAATGTNAACTGTTTGTATCCCACCCCCTTTTCATTTTTTTGACATTATTTTCTTTAATCTCTCTCCAAGGGCTAGAGAGATGGCTTAGTGGTTCAGAGCACTTGCTGTTCATGTACAGGACTCAGGGTCAGTTCCTTACACCCGCATTAGGCGGCTCACAACCCCGTATAACTCTAGTTCCAGAGGTTCTGATGCCCCTTTTGGGTCTTTGTGGCCACTTACGTGCACAAACACATACAAACAGACACACACATAAATTTAAAAATAAATAAGTAAATAAATATGTCTCCAAAGCTAACAGACCTGTCCTAGAAGAAATTATTCTATGCAGCATGGTGGAGGCCCTCTTCTAGGTGCTAGTCTCCAAAAGCATTCCCATACGGGCTTGCCACCTTCTTCATAATACCTCCAGCTTCCTCTGAGCTTGCCCATGTTCAGAGGATAAATGACAGCACATTCTTTGTTTGTCCAAGACCCTCTTGACACTCTTCCCTCGGAGATTCTCTAGTCTGCTGAGACTGCACTGTAGGTACTGCTGTGTTCACATGTATGAACTGAGTGCTTTGTCCATCAGCACACATACTCCTATTTGGTGAATTCTTACAACAGCTCAAACAAAAGGCTGGTGGTCAGGTGGGGTCAGTACCTGTGCACTCAGTGGGCCTTGGGATCTGCANGCAGGAAAGGGTGTAAAGCAGGTATAAGACTTTTTTTTCCCCTCTGAGAGAAGAGAGGGGAAGATCAGGCCAGGCATGTCTGTGCTGTGAGTAGGGTTGGCTGCTTAGTATACTTGCTGATGAAATCTGTGAGAGAGATTTGGGCAGCCCTGCTCCTTCAGCTCCGTGCAGTGATGAGTCATCCTCCCCCTGACAGGGATTAAGACTGAGGTAGCACTTGCCTTCCTTTCCCTTCATTGTCCTGCAAACTTAATTTAAAACATATAAATCAAATGTTCTAGGGGAGGTATGGAACAGCAGTGACCAGAAGGCAAGAACCATGCTTAGAACTTGGGGACTCCACAAGCCCTGCAGATACTGCAAAGGCCATNATGCTCCTGTCCAGATGAAGGTTCCCACCAGGGGCCTTAGGCTATTCTTCCCTTTGTCTCCTGGGGCAATGCTGTCATGCTGTGACTGTCAGAGCTACAGTGATGGCACAGAGTCCACCCTTTAATACACATTATGCTACCAAGTTTCAGGAGAACACTTCCTGCCAGAGTGTTCATATGATGACAAGAGAGGCAGACCAGAGCCACTTGTCAGAATGGTGTATTTCTGCTGTGTTACCTAGCTTCTTCCTCCTTATGCTGGAGCCACCTGAGTGGCAAGTTGCAGGGTCTCACATGCTTTGTGAAACATTCCCCCATCCCTAACCCCCCCCCAATCTTTCTCGGAGCCTAGAATTCTTTATAGATACCTGGATATAAAGACCTAAATATCCTTAGTCCTCAGTACATGTGGGCTTGGGAGGGTCCCTTTGGTTGTAGGGTGAGGNGCAAAGGTTTTCTGAATCCAGTTTGTTTCTCTGAGGGTCTTTCTTCAGTGGGAAAGTACAATTTAAAGTACCAGTTCACAAACATTAAAGTTACTTTGAATAAAAGGAAGAAGGGTCGAAGTTGCCAGCTGCCATGTGTATGTTTTGCTCTGTTCCAGGTCCCAGCGAGGTCCCTTCGAGAGTTGGTTTTTGTTCATTCACTTTGGAGGATGGGTTGATCTGGCATTGGAGCAGTTGCTGAGTTATGAAGCTGAGCCCCCTGCAGGCCTGCTGTGGCTCTTGGTGTTCTATTACAGCCCACAGGATGGGAATCAGCANAGAGTGCAGAGCATGGTGGGTGCAGGCCCTACTGTGTGCTCACGGTCAGGCCTCAGGGAGCAGAGAACACCTAGAGAAGGGGAACTTTTACTGGGTTTACCTTTATTGAACCTCCCAGACACNCAGGCTCAGAGCACTTGTCATATGTGTTGGGTGTGTGTGTACATCCACTTGAACTGAGCTTGCCTCCACAGGGACCTGAGACAAGAAGCTGCCCCAGCTGTCAGGTTGCTCATGTCCTGGGCCTTCTGTCCTCAGTGTTATTTGATCCTAGGTTATTCTGCTCAGTGGCCTCAGCTGCCCTCATTTACCCTGGTGCCTCGCCCCAGGGCTCCATGCTTTAGGAGATGCCGCGCAGGCATGACAGCTGCTCTAAGGAGCACTGTCCCAAGGCAGACTGGCTCCTTAGCCAGTCAGTGTCTTCTCTTTCCACCAGCAGCCTGGCCAGTCTGTTTTCATCTCACTTACCGCTTTCCTGCATCAGCCAGACTTGTACTGAGGTAATCACATGATTTAACCATTTGGTCATCTAAATAACAGGGTTCCTAGGCACAGGACCAGGTCGCTCTCTATGGCAAAGATGCTGTTACTTATGTAGAATGTAGTTATTTCAGGAAGCCATGCTTTGATTAAAGCTTTGCCACTTCCTTGCAAACATTTACTTGCTGGCTTTTAAAAACTTCAGTTTAGGGTTGGAGAGATGGCTCAGTGGTTAAGAGCACTGGCTGCTCTTCCAGAGGACCTGGGTTCAATTCCCAGCACCCACATGATAGCTCACAGCTGTCTGTAACTCCAGTTCCAGGGAATCCAACACCCTCACACAGAACTATATGCAGGCAAAACACCAATGCACATGAAATAAAAATAAATTAAAACAAAGAAGTACAACAAAAAACAAAACAAAACAAAAGCCTTCAGTCTCCAGTGCTTTTTGCCCACTTTAGTGATTAAAAAGAACAGGTTTCAATGTGTATGGAACAATGATCCTGTTTGTCTCAAATCAGAGGTTAGTGCAGTCTTGTATTTCATTTGTTTAAAGCAGTGGTTCTCAACTTGTGGGTCATGACCCCTTCGGGGGGGCGGGGGTCTAAAACAACCCTTTCACAGGGGTTGCCTAAGACCATCAGAAAAACACAGATATTTACATTACAGTTTATAACAGTAGCAAAACTAGTTATGAAGTAACAATAATTTCATGGTTGAGGTCCGCACAACACAGGACTGTATTAAGGGTCACGGCTTTGGGAAGGCTGAGAACCGCTGACCTAAAGTTTCCATGGCACNGTCAGTATCGGCCTTGGAATTTAAAAGAATTGAAAATTGAGGATAATATTGGATGAGAGTGACGCATNTTAAAGACGTTATCATCTACATGTGTATTTGAAGATTGCTGCTTAATTCAAAGGAAAACAGTNTTCACTTTAAAAGCTCACATCTGGCTGGTGAGATGACTCAGCAGATAATGGTACTTGCCACCAAGTCTGAAGACCTGAGTTCAACCCCCAGAACCCACATAATGGAAACNGAGAACTCTCAAAAGTTGTCCTCTGACTTTCACACACACATTGTGTCACACACGCCACCTATACACAAAATAAATAAATGAAATAAAAATTAAAAATATATATCACATTAAACTGATTAAGGACAATCCTAGTTCATGGCTTTCATCTTTTAGTAGGAATGATTAAGGTATATGAAGCACTTGTCATTTCAAAAGCCCTTTCATTTGCATTTTGTGTTAGATTCTTTGTAAACTAAATTGGTAGGTATGTGTTAATCCATATAGATCATAGATACTTACAGAGACTGACTTTTGAAATACAGAGTGGTGTCTTGTAAGATTTAATTTATAGGGGCCAGCAAGATGGCTCAGTAAGTAAAGGCATTAGCTGCCAAGCCTGACAGCCTGAGTTTGATCCTGGGGCAAATCATGGAAGGTGAGAACTAACTCCCAAAGTAGTCTCTGACCTCCATACATGTGCTGGGTACATGGGCTGCACATGTGTGTGCATATGTACACATAAATTTAATTTTTTTTTTCTTTTTAAAATGGATTTAATTTCTAGAAAGTTCTGCATTGGCACCTTTTCCTACTAGTTAACTTGGATTCAGGAGTATTTCTGTTTCTTTAAAAGTATGCCTTGGTCTTTCTTGGGGTGATTAGACACCTAAATAAAAGCAGGCTACTCCATTCAGAGTAGTTTGGTATTGTCTGTTTTCACTCCTTAGCTGGTCACTCAGAGGCAGCCACTGTCTGGTCCTAGAAGCCAGAGCTTCCCATTACTGATGCCTTGGTGCCTGACTAGAGCCGCTGGTATGTGCCATACTTTAGGAAGGCATCTTCCTACATACTAATGTAGACATTTTGTGTAGCTGGGTTTGTGAGTTTTGACCTTTGATGGTCAACAGGAACTTTAGTACAGGCTGAACTCAGTGTTGCAGCACATGGGCATAATAGGACTTTGGAGTTTGCTAATGTTTGTGCCTTTGCCTTAAAAACAGTAAGTCACAGTCAGTCACTTAGCTGCAAGTGCTGTGCTGTAGACAAACAAATCTCTCCCACCCACCTGTTCCCAAATAACCAGTCAGAGGCTTAATATTAATTACAAACTGTTTGGCCTATGGCTCAGGCTTATTACTAACTAGTTCTTATATCTTTAATTAACCCATTTCTATTAATCTATATATTGCCATGTGGCCNTGGTGTTACCAGTCTGCTGGCATCTTGCTCCTTGGGCAGCTGGATCTTCTGGCAGAGTGAATTCCCACAACACTGTGCTTAACAGTCCTCTCCTGGGGTAAGGACTGTGGGGTAAGAGCATACCTGTCCTGCCTGGGGTACACCTCTGCCAGCTGTGTTCATCTGCTTTGGCTATCCGAATTGGATCATGACTTTATTTTTAAGACTGTATTTTATGTACCCTTTAGCTTGGTCAGGGCCTCAAACCCTTCAGACACTGTCTTCTCACTTTAAGAATCTTTCTGGAAAGGCAGAGATTCACACAAAGCTGCTTGCACACAATGGGCATCAAAGCAGAGTTCATAGCTGCAGGAGCTGAAATGGCCTGAGCTTGCATAAGCTGCCACTGAGTAAGTGGTGCTGGATCCCAGCATGGACTAGCACGCTACCAGGAANAGTCCCATTGCCAGATAGTGCTTAGGCATATGTCTGGCTCATGGTACACGTGCAAGTGAAAGAGAGGAGCTGTAAACAGTTACTCCTAATGCATGAAGCACAGGGCTGCTCAGTAGCTCCTTCAGAGGATGAGTGATGGATTGTTTTATCATTCTTTAATCTTCATGCTTCCCATAGTGAGCAACAGTAAATTTTTATAATGTAGAATGAAAATAAGAAAAAAGGCTTATCTCTCTCTTACTTCAAAGAACACACCTCTATCCCCCTTATAGAAGCTTCTAGACATAGAAGGCATGTGAGAGGAAGTCAGTGTGGACAAAACAGGATCGAGTATAGGGAGAGATGAGGTTTTGCCTCCAGAGTCCTCAGAGTTTGCAGACCTCTTCAGATGTCATCAGCTGAGGCGGTGGCCATCCTGGGAAGACTGCTCCTCTCAGTGGAAAAGCACTATGGTGCCCTTCTCACGGTCACCCTTGCAGTCAGGAGAGCTCACACAGCACTGCTAGTGTGCTGCTATCCATGACAGATGGCACTGACTGGGGCCTGAACTTGCAGGGGANAAGCAGCTCTCAGAGACCCACAGAATAAACCGTGGGAATTCTCACAACAGTCCCGAGGAATCTTTTGGCAGGATGGACCATCGATATGATGTTCTGTGCTGCATCTGCCTCTGCAGTCCCCGGCTTGTGCCTTGCTCTGTGAGCCACAGGAGTCTCAGCATGAAATAAATATTTTTTATGCAAAAACAACCCACGGACTTAGAACAGTTACTGTTATTATGTGGATTCCACAGACTTGTGACCTCTGCTTGAGCTGTGAGCATGTACAAACAACTGTCCCAGTGTCTGCAACAAAACAAATGAGCTTGTGTGTGTGTGGCCTGTGCTTCCCTCAACCAGCCCAGGCAGGGGCAGCCCTGCATTCTCCAGCACCGCCCAGTGGGCCTGTGGCTCTAACTGATTGTGGCTGTTAGTGAGGGGTCGTCTTCAAGGGGCCTTTTGTTTTTCCCACAATAAGAAAATTCTGACTACATTCTGCTGAGGACTTGCCTTCATTTGCTTTCATATAAAAAAAGGTCAGGTCCTGGCATAGCGCCCTGGCTGCTTGGTAGGCAAGANGAAAGAAAGTCAAGATATTTCCATTAAACCCATTTGGGTTTATATAGAGCTGTGTGTGAATTAGCCAAGCTTGGGTGCCTGGCTATTCCTCTTCCTGGGGCTTCAAAGCATCAAACAAATCCTAGAGTTACTCATGTCAAGTCCTCTCTAAGGTCTTACCCTCTGAACTTGTATTACCCAGGTGGAGCTGAAGGTATTGCTCAACCGTCTCCTGGTGCTGCTCAGAAGTGACCCCCTCTCAGCTATTGATCTGCAGAAAGNAGCTGAGAGCCCCAGTGCAGACTCCAGACCACCTGTATGTGGACAGCTGGCCAGGCGCCTTCTTCTTAGCCTCTTGCTCTGGACTCCAGAAGGCCATGCAATTGCCTGGGAAGCTGTCACTCATGTAAGTTGCTCTTTTTCCAACCTGTACTTCATATTTACACTCTAAGTGAAAGGTTAGATAATTACCACCTTGAGGGGTCTGGCCTTTGAGAGCATAGGCCCAGGATGCTGCTCCAGGGTTTGGAGGTCAGTAGGACCACAGCTAGCATAGACCCAAAACCCTCCTTGCTGTACAACAGGTACATGGAGGGGAAGACATACTTGCAGAAAGGAAATGCAACCTTGCAAGCACATAGCCTGCTACCACTATCCACAGTTAGGGCTGGGTGTCCTGCTTCTCATGTCATAGTCACTGCCTCCTGCCTCATCTTGGGGAGAGAAGTTCAGTTCCAGTGACAACATGCTCCTAAGTAGTGACAATGCCATTCACTGTAACAGGTCAAAGAATTTACTTCAAAAAAAGTTTTGGTTAATATATTAGTTTTCTTGTTGCTGTGACAAAATAGCTGAGAAAAACAACTAAAAGGGAGTTGTTATATATTTTGTTATATATTTTGCTTTCACGTAGCTTTGTGGTGCTGGGCCTGTGGTCAGGCAGATCACTGTGGCAAGAATGTATGGCAGTGGCTGTCTACCCATGGTGCTCAAGAAACATTGGGATCAAAACATCCCTAAGGACCTCCTACAGTTTCCAGAGCCTCCCAAATAGTACTAGCAGCTGAGCATCAAGCCCTAGCACATGAGTCTTTTGGGAAGACAAATTGTTTAAACCACCAACAGTTAGAGATTCTTATAGGACACATGGCATGATGGCTTTGTAAAGGGGTCAGTCAGAAATGAGTCCCATTTGGGACACAAGATCTTGCAGTAACATTTTGAATATAACACCAAAAACAACAAAAGGAAAAGATAAGTTGGACTGCTGAAAGTTTAAAAATTATATGTACATCAAAGGATACTATCAGAGTACAAGTTTGATTTACAGAATGGGAGAAAATCAGGGTCAGGATGTAACTGGCAAGAGTTAAGTATTAGAATACATAAAGAATTCTTAGGACTGACAACAAAACTAAACCATCTAATTAAAAGGTGGGTGAAGGAATTGGATGGACACTTCTCCATGGAAGATGTACGCATGCTCAGAAGCACCTGGGAGGATGCCCACGGCACTGTGGTTACCACACCACACACGTAGATGGCTGGCTACTGCAGAACAAGTAAAGCAACACTGAGAATTAGAGTGGCATCTTCAGGGAATGCTACAGTGATGCGACTGCTCTAAAGACAGTCTAACTCTACTATGGGACATAGTGATCCTGCCNCCAGGTCTCCCCAAAGAACTGATAGCAGCGGCTTAAACAGGTGGCTGTGTACCAGAATTTTCAGCTGTTGACAGCAGTAAGAAGGAATGCATGAGTGGATAAACACAGATCCCTATGCAGNCATACCATGGATTACTCTTTGGCCTTGGAAAGGAAGGCATTTCTACCACCTGTTACAACATGGATGGACCTTGAAGGCTTTGCGCTATGTGAAATGAACCAGTTGCAAGGAAACTCTTATAGGAGTCCACCCGTTTAAGTTCCTTGGAATAGTCTGATTCACAGAGGCAGAAGAAGAGCAGAGGCTTCACAGGGTTGGGGANTTAGTGTTTAACCTGTGCAGAGTGTCTGGAGATAGGTGGTGATGGTCGTACAACATTGTGAATATAGGAATGCAGGCCTGGAATCCCAGCANATGAGAGGTAGAGGCAGGAGGATCAGTTCAGGGTCATTCTCAGCCACATAGTGAATTGGAGGCCAGCCTGAGCTACATGAGATAACTGTCTCAAAAGAAACCAAAAGGTGAACCACAACNTTGTTGACTACAGAAGTTTTATTTTCAGTTTNTTTTAATTATTAACATATTATGAAATATATAGCTTGATGAAGTTTTATAAACAAAATAAAAAATAGAATTCATGCAGCCAGCAACCTAATCAAGAAAAGGCTGTTCCTTTTCCACCTGGGTTTCNGTCTGAATGTGAACACTGGGAAAGTCCAGGAGGTAGANGCCTCCCTGCCAGAGCCCTCCACACGTCAGAACAGTAGCTGCCTGTGTCTCAGGGAAGCTGAAAGAATTGGCCTCTCCTGCATTGGGGCATCTCAATGCCCAGCGTAATAATACATTCAGAGACCTACTGAATATGATCCTAAAACACATGCTTTCAAGAACATGGCAAAGCAGAACATGGCCCTGAGGAACAGAGGCTGTCACCAAGACAGATGTTGCCTCCTCATACTTCATCTAGCATGTTGGGCACGGGGAGTGTTGGACAAAAGGTCCAGTATTACAGTTAGGAGTAGGCCCGGACTCAGTAATTCTACTTGAAAGCTCCTCATCTACACTTTAAGTGTTCTGTCTACACAGTGTTCAAGGTGATGGGTGTGCTAATCAGATTGACTGGCGATTAGTTCACAAAGTGGACATAGCAGAATTATCATCAGGAAACAAACTGCAGCATATGGTCCACTTGAAACAGAACTCCACATGCCCTGGGATCCAGCCAACTTCCCTGGCAGGCCTGTTGCAATAGCTCTACCTGTCAGCTTCTCCCTGAAGTCAGACTAGCATGCAAGCCTGATGACACATGTTGAGAGGGACACTTTGTGTGGTCTCCTGGATTTCTTTTCTTGTTGATGTGATAAAATGCCTAGAGAAAAGGAACTGGGGAGGCAGTTTATTCTGGCTTACAGTCCATCATGGTGGACAAGTCACAGCAGCAGGAGCTTCAGTGGCAAGTCACATTGCATCCTTATTCAATAAGCAGAACACCATGGATGTCTATACTCTCCTAAGTTAATCTTTTTATTCAGTCTAGGACCCCAGCCCATAGAATGGCACCACTCGTGTTTAGAATGGGCCTTCCTACTTGAATAAACTTATTGTACAAAACTCCTCACTAGCTTGCTTAAACCCNATTAACCATCACCTGCCATACACAAAACAGCAAAATAGTAGTCCAGGTCTCATCAGAGGAAAAACATTAGACACACCCTAGGTAAGGGACATTGCACAGAACTTCTGATCCTCTTCAAGGTTGTCAGAATAAGACTCCGAAGAACCTTCATAGCCAAGAGCCAAAGGAGACAAGATGGTGGACTGTGCTGTGCTCTGGATGAGATTCCGGAGAAGACATGGACAGAGAAGACTTGGAAGTCAGAATGAAGTGTGGACTTCATTGAGTGACAGGGACACAGCCATGGATAGGTGGGAGCTCTCCCAACTCTGCTACTTCTGTAGTGACACCAAGTTTGATGCTGTTGACAGTAGGTGCTTCTGTATTGTGGAAGTGGGTCTGACCTCTTCATAAATGTTCACTACACCTGTGGACAAAGAATCAGCTTTGCTGCTGGGACATGTCTTCCAGGGCCACATGGTCCCTGCTCTTTTTCAGTCCTGTCACCCTCACTGACTTCAGTGGCCTAGGCCCTGCCTAAAATGTGAGAATGAACCCTAGTAAATCTCCTGGAGATACCAGCTCTCTGCTTGGTGTTCCAGCAACGTTTCCATATTCAAGACAGGTCACATTCCCCACTCACGCAGAGACTTCTAAGAGGGGAGTTGGACCTTGTACAGAATCCTGCACTGTACAGCATACATCCACTAATCAGGCCTGTTCTAGCCACTCACTAACCATGCTAATCTACACCTAGCACTGCAGCACCACAGAAACCCCAGATCAATTCAACTGCTTAGAGTGCAGAGTTCCTTCAAGTGCTCCATCCCGGAGTCCAGCAGGCTACCAGGTACTGTCCTTACAGATACAACTGTCATTAACACACAGCCTGCCTTTAGAGGAGGCTTGGCCCCAGGCTTCAGATAGCTGGGCTTCTGGCCTGTTCCAATCAATGGACGGAGTTGTCTACATGCTGCATAGCCTTTTGCAAAAGGACACTTCTGTAAGAGCAGTATGGGTATCACCACCTGAGGACCCTGGCCTTAGGGCAGATTTAATATAAACTCAGAGAGCTGGCATAGAGTCACCTCCAGGCATGTGGTCTGCCTTCGGCCTCAGCAGCTAGCTTTGGAGAGCTGGGCTAAAGCCAGCAGGGTAGGAACTGGAGCAGGCAGCAGTCCACTTCCTTAGGACCTCCTTCCACTTTAGCAGTCTCTCTACACAGGCACAGCTCCCTCTAACTTCAACCTGGTGGGGTTGGCTCCTGGTTCTCTTATGGGCTTCCCTTTGTGGTTTCAGCCTTCTGAGTCACCCCAGACCTCAGTTGCCATCTGCTCTGGCTTCTTTCTCTGTCTCTGCCCCGGTTAGCCACATGCTTGCTTTCTGGTTGGTGCTAGGATGGGTGTGCTTGTGTTTG
>LZPO01035863.1:24108-34781 GCA_001675575.1 Neotoma lepida | reverse complement strand
CAATTAACAGAAGACCTTGCTTCTTAATGTAGAGGTGTGTATATGCCTTACCTAAGTCTCTGAACAGGTAAAAGGGACCGTTTAGCAGAGAGTGTAAGAACTTACCTGAGAATACTGTCATCCGTAGGAAGCTGAGCTAGCAGCCCAAACCACAATATTCAACAACTGTAACAGTGACTTAGCTAGGCACCAACACTGAACCTTAACTGTGGCTTCTTCTCTTAGGCCTTCTAAATAGCACCTGAATTTCCCTATGATCAAGCCTTCTTCATAAAAGAGAACTATGTGAACCATATTTCTAGCTTATGTACAAAATAAAATAGTAAAACCCCACCTTTTACACTGTGTTTCAGATCTAAAGTTTGGGAGTAAGAAATTAACTTAGGGCTGGCAAGATGGTTCGGAGGATTTAGTCACTTGCCACCCAAGCTGGAAACCTGAGTTCAGTCACCCAATTTCACATAACAATTGAAGGTGGGGAACTGACTCCACAAAGTTGTGCCATCCTCCACATGTGCACCATGGCATATGCACATTCATATACATACACCACACACACACTTGATTAAAAAAAATTAAATTAATTTAGAAGATGGCTATGGTGTTGCCTGACTGTAACCTTAGCACTTGCAAAGTTGAGGCAGGAGGATTAGGAATTTAAGGCCATTTTTGGCTACATAGCATGGTCATATAGGCCAGCCTGGGCTACATTAGACAAAAAGGAGGAGGAGAAAAAACTTAGCAATACTCTTCAATTTCTCTCTCATCATTGATGAAACTGTGACTAGTCTAAAGTGGTATTTGTGAATGTACTGTATTTAAAGCATGACTTCCAGTTAGCAATATCAAAGGCTATATANATTAAATGAACCTCCCACCAAAATATAACTAGGTGTTCCTTGTTATCATGTGGCATATTTTCAGTTAAATTGAAAATAAAGAAACATCTGAAAATTAGAAGAATATAAACAGCATATTGGAACTGAAGAACATAGCTATGAATGGGTAACTAAATGAAGGGGGTAAGCCTTCCTAGGATCACTCAAAAAAGAGTCATTTCAAAATCAGAGTAGAACACAAATTTAGAGCACTCAGTAAACAAACTCTACATTTTTTTATTTATAATAACAAAAGAGAAATCAATTCCAAGATAGTAGCAACCCAAGGAGCTGGCAAAATCTCTAAGTATCTACTGAAAAAGATATCTAATGTAGGTCTTGGTGTATAAGAGAATAAGTTAATTAAACTCAGAATTTTAAAACTTTAAAAAAATTTAAAGCAGCATTAAATAATAGAAATGGAATCAAAAGCAATAAATAATGAATTAGATCTGGTAGGACTTCTAACACTGAAATAATTAATTATAAAATACAAATTATATATACATATATATAGAAGTAGATATGCATAAAATACAATATACAATACAGATGAAGTAGTTATTTCAAAACAAAAGGAGCATTCCTTCTGAAAGTGAAAAATTAAAAGCATGACAAAAATTTAATAAATTGAGAAAGATTGAAAGATTGAGATACAGACATTATTCACATGACAAGAAACAGAGATAGGAAACATGGGAGAAAATTAAGATACATAGTGGGCACAGCAATCCATAGCATCTGAGTTCCAGAGGGAGCGACAAAGCTAGGAGATCAAGTAGACCTATAAAAGTGATAGCTATGAGTGAAGTCTCTACACACAGATACAGCGGAAGATACAGCAATCAGAATAACAAAGAACATGACATACAATATGAAAAGAGATCAAAACAAGTTTAAAATAGAGAATTTTTCAGAACATTTCTATCAATAACATAAGAAAAACCTCAAACAGAAACACAGACATAGATACCATACATATGTTTTAATATAATTGGTATATGTATTTATATGCACATGTATTAAGTTGCAACAAAAACATAGGAAGTCTGTATATCTCCACAATCACTAAGATATTANAAGTTAAAAGTCTTCATTCACACACAATTGATGCAAACACACACAGAGAACACAAGAGATTCAAATATTTTAAAAGGAAATCCAACAAACCTGACAGGGCAGAATATTTGTAATTTAAGTTTTTTCTATAGTAGGAAAGAGTGAAAAAAAAATTATAAATCAATTTTTGAGTGAGGAATATCCTACTAACCAATATGAAAACAGCATTAAAATTACAAACTTTTCTCAGCAAGTATCAAAATTTATACAACAATCAAACTTGATTTACATTTTCCCCAGGAACCCAAGGATGTTTGAACGAAAATGTATTCAAATAATACATATCATCTATATACTACGATAGAGAAAAACTAAAGCTAACCCCATGAGTTTTTAAGACAAAAACTGATGAATTCAATTACACTTGTTNATTTGAAAAGAAATATAAATAAACTTATCCTTTGGCAAAATTGAAAACAATTTAAACTTCTATTATCCCTAAGAAGAGTTTCCATTATAAAGACTAGAAATATGTGTAGAGATAAGAAGTGAGATGCAATTTCTTTAAATTCAGGATTAATATAAGATTATTTTTTACTACTACTCTTTCTATTCAAATTGTATTAAGTTCTTATTGTATTAAGAGCAGTAAAAATATGTAAAAATAAATATAAGTAGTAGAAAGAAAAAGATAAACTAATTAATGGAGATAAAATGATTGTTTATGCCAAAAAGGTAAGAGAATTAGAAGAAAGATTTACTAGAGTTGATCAAAGGTCATATTAAAATGAGTTGTTTTTGAGATAGATCTTCCTATGTGGATAAATAGGTCTTTCTATATAGATAGCTCTTCCTATGTCTGTCTCTGTACTCATACTCTGATTCATCCTTCAAATTGCTGAGATTGTATGCATATGCCATGATGCCTGGTGCTTAATATGGATTTTTAAAGTCTCTTCTTTTCATAACCAACAAAATAATGGACATAGCTAAGAGCAAATCTTTATAGAGAGATGCAAAACAATAATGAAAAAGTTATTAAAACTTTCTAAAGGGGACCTAGTGGATGTAGAGATCTCTACTTTGTAAGAAGACTGTTAGTGAACTTGCAGTGCTCCTCAGATTACAAATTTACATAAGATAAAAACCATGCCAGCATTTTAAAGAGTACCTGAAAACTGAGACTTGACAATCTGTTACATTAACTTTTCCTGGGAAGAGATGAACAGACATCTACCTAATCATGCTGGATGTGCATCAGTGACAAGATCAATGTATGATTTCATCAAAGTCTAACTTGATGAAATTGATGAGTTTACTGNGCACAAGGCTCAGGTGAAAAGAAGCAGAGAGGGGTGTGGGAGATCTTCCAAGCACCTGCATCATCATCAATTCTCATCCACTTGTGAATGGCAATCTAGTGGAAGCTGCAGCAGGGATCTCTGCTTTTTAAAAATTACCTTTCACTTCATTTTAAATCTTTTACAGTTTATATGCTCTAGCACAGTGGTTCTTAACCTATGAGTCAAGACCCCCCCCCTTGAGGTTGTATATTAGATATCCTGTACATCAGATATTTACATTATGATTCATAACAGTAGCAAAATTACAGTTATGAAGTAGTAACAAAATAATTTTATGGTTGGGAGTCACCACAACATGAGGAACTATATTAAGTGGTCCTTGCAGCATTAGGGAATTTGAGAACTACAGCACTAGCATCTCCCAAGATCACTTGCAGCTGGAGGAGGAGATAACAGCTAGACTCCCTGGAAAGTGGTCTGACTCTCCCAGAGTGTGCCAATAGCTCTATTACTATTACTAACAACTGCTTACTGCTGTGCTTTCTCTGGTTGCCATGTCTACCAAGGACAAAGCCCAATACAGGGAGAAAAGCAGCATGNAATACAATGATTCCCTTATTCTAACCCTATGGAAGCAAAACGTTCTAAGAGTAGCCCACATATACTGAAGAAATATGAGTGGAAGTTCTTGCCTTAAAAGACAAAATGTTCTAAGGTGCCTTCCACAGATAATCCATGTCCTCCTCTGTCTGCCATGATAATCACCCAGGAAGCCACCATGGTTTTTACAAATACAATTACCTCTAGACCCTTTTACTACACATTTATTTATACATCCAAACTATTCTTCTAGTTTGTTAAGATCTTTGGAGAAAAGTATTATACACTTTAAGGTCTTTATTTCTATTAAGTATTTTCTTTCTGAGGTCTGCCCATGATTTTGGCTCTAGTTGTAATTTATTTATTCTCAGTTTATCACATCTTCCATGTGGATATTACACATAGATACATTTATTATTAAAACTAAAGAAATCCAGATTTTTCACATATAATTTGCTCCTCTGAACAATGTTAGAATATTTTCTAGAATCATTATGCAAAATAGTAGCTTTTAAATATTTTTTAATTTTATATATTTGAGTGTTTTGCTTGCATGTACATATACATATGTGTACTATATGTATGCAATATCTGAGGAGGCCAGAAGAGGGCATCATATTCCCTGGAAGCTCAATTAGAGAGGATGTATGCCCTTATGTGGGTGCTGGAAACTGAAACTGGGTGCTTTGAAAAAGCTGCAAGTCCCCTTATCCACTGAGTCATCTCTCCAGCTCCCAAAGTGGTATTTTTGGCTCTGGGACAAAGTCCTCTTCAAACTGAATATGTAAAATCAAAGTATCTTTCTCAGTTTGAAACGTATATAGATCTCAAATTCAGTATCTGTTATTCCTGGAGCTATTTGCTGCAAATATGTCATTAGCTATAGTTAAAGATAACACTTCTAAAACACCAAGGTATCCTTAGATAAGGTGATTTGAATCAGGTACACTGTGATGTCTGATAACTTTCTATTTAAATTTGTGCAGTATAAAATTGTGAAAATAATATTTTTTTAGTAAGTTTTGGCAAATTTGTTTCAAATTTTGTTTTGAAGCTCAAGATTAATGGTATAAATTTGAACATTCCATGTACCTGTCAAATCCCTACAAATTAAATGGAAGACTGTTTGATTTGTCATGGCTAATCTTGTCAATTTGATCAGATTTAGAATCATACTAGAGAGTAGTGAGGCACACAGGTGGGTGTATCTGTGAAGGTGACACTTTGAGAATTAACTGAAGATGAAAGACTCAAGCTAAATTCGGGAATAGCCATCTCAGGAGTTGAGAGCTTTGGTGGAATAATGATGAGATAATGGAGAAAGTGAGTAGAATACTACCCTCTCCCTTCTCCGGCTTCTTTGACCACCAGGATGTGCGTTGTTCTATCATACAAGTCTTTCCCTTAATGGTTTAGAACAAAACAAATAATAAAACAATGCTTTATGACTATATTTCATAATGTCATATTTAGACATTGGCATCTATATTTGTGTCACACATAGATACAGAGTTTGACTAGAGATATATGCATACGAATTTCAGCGACAAGAATTTGAAATCTGCCCAGATTAGTGCATTTATATGAACAGAGTAGAAGAGGGTGGATTTTCTTCTAAAAGCTGTTAAAAGGTTTCTTTGTGCTGAATTAGATTTCATTTTTCTAAAATTTCAATATGCTTCCAAATTTTAATAATTTGAATATTTGCTGAAATGGTTTGTGAAAGATATTCATCAAAATAGTTATGTAACAAGCTTGAAAGCAGAATTTGACATGAAATTTTTATTTTTCTGGAATAACTCTATTGAAATTCTGGTTTTTTTTCAGTATATTTCCTTTATAGTACCTAATCCATGGCCCATAACTTTTTAGTAACTATCAATTATCAAAATTATTATCCAGCTCACTCAAGTCTGTTGTATGTGCCATTAGTATAACCCACACTCATGGTTTCAGCTACTTAGATTAAAAAAAATGGGAAAATTGTCTTTTCCTATAATTTTCTGATTTATTTTCTCCTTCATCCCTTGATTCAGGTTATTGACCACATGATGTAAGTGCTGAAAATATTCAATTTCCTTTTCACATGTAACTTATCTTTATGGGCTATCACTTGGCTCCCATGCACTTGTAGCCAAATGCTGACTCTCAGGACTATATTCGTCATCTCTTTAGAGGGTACTAGAGTATCTTTGCTCTCTCTGAAGCCATTATAGAAAGAATACTTAAGTGGTGCTTTCATTCTTGGCCATCAAGTGGAATCACAGAGGAAATACCCCAGACAATATTTTCCTGCCATGTCCCTCTGGTCCAGCACTCAGTGCTCTAGGGAAATGGTGCTTAGAATTTAGTGCTACTTCAGCTTAAACATGATAACCTTGGCCTTACTGATGGATCCTTTAAAACTCAACATTAAAATGTGAAAAACTGAGCCCATGCCATCCAGGGAAACAGGTAGGAGATCTTCACATCTTTACCCTCCCTCCTCTCCTCTAAATCCAATCCCCAAGTCTCATCCCCACTACCGGCTGTGACCTCTCCTTCCCAGGGGTCTGAGGAGATCCTAGTGGCACATCTTGCTTTAGTCCCCCCTGTGGACTTTTTGAGCTCCCCCATTTCCATACCTAATTGTCAACTCCCAATACCAAGAGACATATTCTAAATCGAAACCCCAAAGACTACACCTGCCAGGCTCTCAGAAGCATTCAGTACCAGGAAACCTACAACTATCACACTCTTAAGAATCAGAAAGGGCAACAGAAAACAATGAAAGTAACACATACCAAGCAAAGACAAGACCAGATATCAACACCTAGAATTACAATCATCCCAAACTCAGATGCCTAGTCACCAGCATAAAAACACATTTAATAACAGCCAGGACAATATGTGTTCACTAAAGCCCAACAACTCTACTATAGTGGGCCCTGAGAAACACAATTTAGCTGAAGCACCAGACAAGGACTTCAAAATAGCAACTATGAATATGTTAGAGGTCTTCAAAGAGGAAATGAGCAAATCCATTAAAGAAATCTCTGAAAATACAGTGGAAGGAAATAAATAAAACAGTTCAAGACTTGCAAGTAGAAATAGAATCAATAAAGGAAACCCAAAGTATCAGAAAAGTAGAAAATAAAAATTTGGGAACTTGAATAAGAACCCCTGAGACAAGCCTCATCAACAAAGTATACAAGATGGAAGAAGGTTCTCAATCATTGAGGATGAGACAGAAGAAATGGATACCTCTGTCAAAAAAATATTAAATTTAAAAATACTCCTGACACAAAACATCTTGGAAATCTGGGACACTGTAAAAAGACTAAATCTATGAATAATAGGAAGAGACGGTGGAGAAGAAATCCAGGTCAAGTCAAATAAAATATTTCCAACAAAATCCTAGAAGAAAGTTTATCAACCTAAAGGAGGTGCCTATCAAGGTACAAGAAGCACACAGAACAACAAATAGACTGAAAGAGAAAAGAAATTCCCCATGGCACACAATAATCAAAATATTAAAAGTACAGAAGAAAGAAAAATATTAAATGCTGCAAAGGAAAAAAATAAATAATATATGAAGGCAGACCATTTAAAATAACACCTCACTTCTCAGAGGAGTCAGATGGCCATGGACTGATATGCTACAAACTCTAAGAAAACACAGGTATCAGACCTGACTACTATACCCAGCAAAACTTTCTAATAGATGGAGAAATAAAGACATTCTATGATAAAATCAAATTTAATCAATATCTATCTACAAGTCCAGCCCTATAGAAGGGGCTAGAGGTAAAACTTCAACCAGAAAAGGCTAAACATCATGCCCAAGAAAATATGAGTAGAGTAGAAAAATAACATCAGATCACAAAATCAGAAGTGGAGAGGAAAAAAAAAAANTTTTTTTTCAGTATATTTCCTTTATAGTACCTAATCCATGGCCCATAACTTTTTAGTAACTATCAATTATCAAAATTATTATCCAGCTCACTCAAGTCTGTTGTATGTGCCATTAGTATAACCCACACTCATGGTTTCAGCTACTTAGATTAAAAAAAATGGGAAAATTGTCTTTTCCTATAATTTTCTGATTTATTTTCTCCTTCATCCCTTGATTCAGGTTATTGACCACATGATGTAAGTGCTGAAAATATTCAATTTCCTTTTCACATGTAACTTATCTTTATGGGCTATCACTTGGCTCCCATGCACTTGTAGCCAAATGCTGACTCTCAGGACTATATTCGTCATCTCTTTAGAGGGTACTAGAGTATCTTTGCTCTCTCTGAAGCCATTATAGAAAGAATACTTAAGTGGTGCTTTCATTCTTGGCCATCAAGTGGAATCACAGAGGAAATACCCCAGACAATATTTTCCTGCCATGTCCCTCTGGTCCAGCACTCAGTGCTCTAGGGAAATGGTGCTTAGAATTTAGTGCTACTTCAGCTTAAACATGATAACCTTGGCCTTACTGATGGATCCTTTAAAACTCAACATTAAAATGTGAAAAACTGAGCCCATGCCATCCAGGGAAACAGGTAGGAGATCTTCACATCTTTACCCTCCCTCCTCTCCTCTAAATCCAATCCCCAAGTCTCATCCCCACTACCGGCTGTGACCTCTCCTTCCCAGGGGTCTGAGGAGATCCTAGTGGCACATCTTGCTTTAGTCCCCCCTGTGGACTTTTTGAGCTCCCCCATTTCCATACCTAATTGTCAAATCGAAACCCCAAAGACTACAAATCTACAAGTCCAGCCCTATAGAAGGGGCTAGAGGTAAAACTTCAACCAGAAAAGGCTAAACATCATGCCCAAGAAAATACGAGTAGAGTAGAAAAATAACATCAGATCACAAAATCAGAAGTGGAGAGGAAAAAAAAATACACCTCAAAAACAAAACGATGGGAATCAGTAAACAATGCTCATTTATAACGTTCAATATTAAAGGTCTCAACTCCCCCAATGAAAAGATACAGAACATCAGAATGGATTAAAAAATAGTATCCTTCCTTCTGCTAAATTCAAGAAACATATCTTAACATCAAGAATAGACATCACCTCAGGATAACAGGATAAAAAGAGATAGCCCAAGCAAACACACCTAAGAAGGAAGCCAGTGCAGTCATTTTATTATCTGATAAAACACATCAAACCAAAAATAATGAGAAGAGATAGGGAAAGTCATCAGATACTCATCAAAGGAAAAATCCACCAAAAGGATGGTGAATTCTTTTTTTTAAGGTGGTAAAAATAAGCTAGGAGGTGGTGGCACACACCTTTAATCCCAGCACTTGGGAGGGAGAGACAGACAGATCTCTGAGTTCAAGGCCAGCCTGGTCTACAGGGCGAGTTCCAGGACAGGCTCCAAAAGTACACAGAGAAACCCTGTCTCGAAACAAACAAACAAACAACAACAACAAAAAAAAACAAGAAAAAGAATGTCAAATATATATATATTGTATATGTACACATATATATGCATATATATTATATATTTAATTTATTTTCCATCCTGGCTGCAGTTTCCCATCCCTCTCCTCCTCTCAGTCTCTCCCCCCACCCCACCCTCTCTGTTCCCACCCCCCAATCCACTTCTCCATTGTTTCTGTTCAGAAAATGTCAGGTTTCCCATGGTGTAACTAGTTGCAGTAAGACTAAACACCTCCACAGAATCATCTAACCTGGGCTCACAGGGGCTCACAGAGACTGAATCTACAACCAGGGAGCCTGCATGGAACTGACATAGGCCCTCTGCATATATGTGACAGTTGTGTAGCTTGGCCTTCTTGTGGGACTCCTAACATTGGGAACAGGAGCTGTTCTGCTGACTCTTACTGGTATTTGGGACTCTACTCCTCATACTGGCTCACCTTGCCCAACCTTAATACCTGGAGAATGATGCAATTCTTAAGATCTATGTACCAAACAGAAGAGCACCCAAGTTCATAAAAGAAACACTAGTAGAGCTTAAATCACATATCAACCCCCACACAGTGATTGANAGTGGGTGACATCAATACACCACTCTCACAAATAGCAAAGTAATTCAGACAAAAACTGAACAGAAAAATGTTGGAGATAATTGAGTTATAAACCAAATGTACCTAATATATTTACAGAACATTTCACCAAAACACAGAAGAATATACCTTCTTCTTAGCATCTCCTGGAACTTTCTCCAAAACTGACCGCATACTTGGACACAAAACAAATCTCCACAGATACAAGAAAACTGAAATAACACTCTGCATCCTATCTGATCACCACAGATTAAAGCCGGGTATCAAAAACAAAAGAAACAACAGAAACTTATAAACTCAAGGAGACTTAACAACTCTCTACTGAATGAAAAGGGAGTTAACACAAATTAAGAAATTAAAAACTTTTTAGAATTGAATGAAAATGAATATATAACATTGTAGGACACAAGAAGGAGGTTTTAAGATACAAGTTCATAGCACTAAGTGCTCATATTATAAAAAAAAATCTGTGGAGATATGTTATTAATAACTTAGTAACCACACATCTGAAAACTCTAGAACAAAAAGACAAGTGACACCGAAATGAGTAGATGGCAAGAAATAATCAAACTCAGGGCTGAAATCAATAAAATAGAAACAAACAAAAGAAGAACAATGCAAAGAATCAATGAAACAAAGAGGTGAGTCCTTGAGAAAATCAGTAAGATTGACAAACCCTTAGCCAAATTAACTCAAACGAGGAGAGGAAATTTCTAAATTAATCAAATTAGAGATAAAAAGGCAGACAAGTAAATATAGAAAAAGCAACGGTATTTACTTTACAAACCTGTATTTCACTGAATTAGAAAATCTAAAAGA